>CAXIVR010000525.1:0-25000 GCA_964035755.1 Teleogryllus oceanicus
GGTTATGGAAGTGAGGATGGGGAGGAAGGAAGAATTTGAGGGGGCCGATTCCGTTTTTGAGGGATTGGGCTTTGAGTGAGAAGAGGGCAGCGTTAGTCTGTCATGTGCTTGGGTGCCAGGCGGTCGGAATGTGGGCGGGCAGACAGAATTTTGCGAGGGCAGAACTGTATACGAACGGGTGCGCTTTGAAAGGGCGGGGGAGGGTGTGGGCGAGAGGGTGGCGAGAAGGGGGGGAGAAGGGTAGATTTTGGACCGACAGACCTGTCAGTATATGCCAAGTCGGGCAGTATATGTCAAGTCGGGTGTAAACGGATCGTCGAGTGGAGGTCGGTTTGAGCAAGCGGATGCTGACCTCGTTGCTTCGGTGGGTGGGACTTGGGAGGCCGAGCTGCGGAAGTGTGAATTTTATACGATCAGTCGTGTCAGTGTTTTGCCCATTCACCTCGTTCAGATGTGACTTCTCGTAACTACCTCATCCTCAGAAAATTTAAGATCATCTCACTCAATAAATAAAAGTATGGTAAAGTACCTTCTTACTAATGAGAATGCAAAGAAGCGTCAAACCATATGTCATAGAATATATACTTCTTCAGCCTTTTTGCATGCAGACTTAACATTAAATATAGTTGTTTTGTTTACATTTACAGTCTAAAATTTATAAATAAATCTAAATTAGACACTGAAGTGATATCAATTCATTGCTTGCATACTACTAATAATCCAAAGTGCCAATTAGATAGATAGATAGATTTATTAAAGTTCGCTTTGAGCTAATGCTCAGTGGCAAACATTATTACAATTAGATATACAATTACAAAACTATTACGAATATTTACAAATATAATTACAATTAGAATTAGAGATTAATATCCTAGTTATAATTAATTTTGAGTTATCTATATGTTGACTTATAGCTTTTCTAACACTTCATTCCACTTCACTTCACTTCATTTCACTGCGCTGCACTACACTCCCCTCCCTCCTCCTTCCACCCACTACACTTCACTTCACTTCACTGAATAAGAGACATGACTATATTATTAATAATACTAACGATTATAATAATGAAACTAATAATAATAATAATACGATTCACAAAGGAGAACTTGCCTACATCAGTTCTTTGCTTTCTACATCGTATTTAAGTATATTTTTAAATTTCACTACATTAGAAGGAAGAGTCTCTAGTCCTTTTGCAGGTAGTTTGTTCCAATCTACTATAGTACGATTCACAAAGGAGAACTTGCCTACATCAGTTCTTTGCTTTCTACATCGTATTTTCCAGGGATGGTCTCCTCTACTTTTATAATCAGATTTCTGTAATCTTTTACTGATGTCTGCCCATGCTGAGTCCCCTTTGTATGTCTTGTACATTACGCATAAACGCGCCCGTTCCGTCTCTTAGATAAGGGTTCCCATTCATCTCGTCCATCAACGCGTCCATGATTTACAAACTTCCCGGCCCGTTTTTGAATTTTATCTAACGCCTCGATTTGCCCTTTTCTGTACGGGTCCCAGCAGGCCGCTCCGTACTCTAAAATAGGACGAACAAGTGAAGTATATGCCAAGGATCGGGCATTCGAACTACTGTTTTTTAGAATGCGCATTACAAAGTGCAGCGCCCTCCATGATTTTTGACCGTATTGTTAATATGATCCGACCAACCCAAGTCGCTACGCAGGACCAAACCCAAGTACTTACAGTTTTTTACACGCGGTATATCGTTAGTTCCTAACTTGTAATTCAGTGTACATTCGAGCGAGATTTGGTAAAACAAATGAATTTACTCTTTTCCGGATTTAATTCCATCTTATTTCTGCACGCCCAGTTCCATAAACAGTTAAGATCGTTATGTTAATCGTCGTAACAGTTAATTATGAGGTTTCTTAACACTCCATTATTACGTTCTGTTAAATTTATTGAATGCTTGCACTTACGTTTGTATGCCATAAAATGTAAGATCTTCTCACTTATATTTAAATACCGTAATAAGCATTTGTGAAAATATAGCCCGATCCGTTTGATGTGTGCTTACAGACGCACTACATTCAGACCTAAAAAAACTTCCTTCATAGTTATCTTTTTACAACACCCGACATAAAAATTCCTGTGAAAACCACAAACCGCGCATTATCACGTAGGTTTTAGAAGTATGAATAGTAATCGGATCTACTTGTAGGTGGGTCAAAGGGATTCTGACGTAAAGTGTGAGGGAGAGTTATTTTGACCGGCCAGATTAGGGTTGTCAGCAATGTTAACGTAAAAGTGGGCCGGGCACTCGACAAGCCGCCAAAAAAAGCATCAACATATTTTTTTTTATAAATATTTAATTTAGACTAACATCAGCTTCATTTCTTTCTTCCCTCCATTGACGATTCACGCGAAAAGATTCGTTCACAAAATGTAGATAAAGATGGTTTGAGCGTCTCTGTTTTATTTTAGCCGCTAGATAGAATCACTATCAACCATGAGGGTATCAGCGTTCAAAAAAAGGATATTTATATTTTCTATTTTAAATTAACCAGTAAACGATACAAAAAGAAGGTGTTAATCATGTGATAAAATAATTCACAAAAAATGTTGAAAATGTACTCAAAATAGGACATTTAAAATAAAAAAGGAAGACAAGAGGGCAATTGATATCAATGGAGGGTTGTCCTCCCAAATGGAGGGCGGTTGGCAACCCCTTGCGGATTCCGTGGTATGACGCTCAGCGTACCGCTATTGTACCCGCGTTTGCGGGTTCAAACCCGATCCTTCGTACGCCTTCCTTCCGGTGGGAAGAAAGTCCGGCTGTCCCATGTAGTAGATTTACTGCATGTAAAAGATACTCAAGCCTAAAAAAAACCTCTGAGCAAAATTGAGATCCGCCTGTTTCGTCACCCAAGATAATACCTCCTTTCTCCGCTAGGAGGTGAAAGGAGCATAACGAAATTTGCGTGGTTAGACGGAAGAGCGAGCCTGATGGCACGAGTCTCGCTACGTAAAATAAGGCATTAACTAACTAACTGCTCATGGATGGATGAGTTGTGAGAGAGTGGATGGTAAATTACAAGTAGGCAGATCAGTGCATGAGCAGGAAAAGATTTATTCGATTCAGTCGATTCATTCAATTCGTTCAATTCGTTCAATTCGTTCAATTCGTTCAATTCGTTCAATTCGTTCAATTCGTTCAATTCGTTCAATTCGTTCAATTCGTTCAATTCGTTCAATGCACTCAATGCACTCAATGCACTCGATGCACTCGATGCACTCGATGCACTCGATGCACTCGATGCACTCGATGCACTCGATGCACTCGATGCACTCGATGCACTCGATGCACTCGATGCACTCGATGCACTCAAGGCACTTCAAGGCACTCAATTTATTTGATTTATTTGATTTATTTGATGTATTTGATGTATTTGATGTATTGTGATGTATTTGATGTATTTATGATGTATTTGATGTATTTGATGTATTTGATGTATTTGAATTGTATTTGATGTATTTGATGTATTTGATATGATGATTTGATGTATTTGATGTATTTGATGTATTTGATGTATTTGATGTATTTGATGTATTTGATGTATTTGATGTATTTGATGTATTTGATGTATTTGATGATTTGATGATTTGATGTATTTGATGTATTTGATGTATTTGATGATTTGATGTATTTGATGTATCTGATGTATTTGATGTATTTGATGTATTTGATGTATTTGATGATTTGATGCTATTTGATGATTTGATGTATTTTGATGCATTTGATTATTTGATGTATTTGATGTATTTGATTGCATTTTGATGTATTTGATGTATTGATGATTTGATGTATTTGATGTATTTGATGTATTTGATGTATTGATGTATGATTTGATTATTTGATGTATTTGATGTATTTGATGTATTTGATGTATTTGATGTATTTGATGTATTGATGTATTTGATGTATTTGATGTATTTGATGTATTTGATGTATTTGATGATTGATGTATTGTGTATTTGATGATTTGATGATTTGATGTATTTGATGTATTTGATGTATTTGATGTATTTGATGTATTTGATGTATTTGATGTATTTGATGTATTTGATGTATTTGATGTATTTGATGTATTTGATGTATTTGATGATATTTGATGTATTTGATGTATTTGATGTATTGATGTATTTGATGTATGATGTATTTGATGTATTTATGTATTATGTATTTATATTTGATTTATTTATTTATTTGATGTATTGATTTTATTGATATTATATTTACGTCAAACAGTTAAAACTGTGTATGCTATTGTTGGATTGGCGGTCAAGATGACTGGTTGGAGCTAGTAGACCCGTGATGGGCCGGACGAGTTTCGGGTGGGCATGTTTTGTGTTGGAGGGAGTGGGTTGTGAATGAGTGTAGTCGCATTTTGCATTTCCCCGGAGGTGAGAGATGTTGCTGTCTATCGACCACCATATTTCTTTATGGGTCGGTGGTGTGCAGAATGAGGCATTGAATCCCGCGGAAAGGAGAGGCTCTTTCGAAGATGTTATGAAAGAAATGACTGTATTTTGGGATTTCGCAACGCACAAGTACTGGTTTTATGACGATAAGCGAAGTAGTATTTTTCAAATTTATAGATTCTCATTTCTCATTATCTCGCTCTATATTTTAATGTTCATTTATTTGTTGTTCTTAAGAAAATTGTAATTCAGTGTATAATTAACCGTTTATGTTAACGTTGTCTTTATGAAATAAATTTCATAGTTTTCGTGAAATAAGTTATGCGAGAAAGTTTATAAATACGCTAATATTTTAATCTTAAATTCCCAAATGCATTCTGAGCAGACAAATAAAACATGAGATTTTTTAAACGATTATAAATTTATCTCATTTTAACTTTTGCAAACAGCGTTTTCGATTTAACACCCAATTACAATTACCAACGATCAATCAAATTACGTCAATCTCTCTAATTAATCTATCAAATTTAGACAACTTACATAATGAATTTGCAAATCATATCTGCGAATTTAATAAGAGTTCAATTCTTAACAACGTAAGACCAAACTAATTTTGTTATTAACACTTATTATTAGAAATAAAAATGCAAAACATACAGTAAAAGTGAATTGCATATTTAAAAAAAAGCAATTGTAAAATTGCAATTGCATATGTAAAAATCGTAAAGCGAATGAATATAAAATATAAAATAATTCATAAATATATAATTTATGTGGGGTGGGCAGATACATAAAAAATATTTTACATTGTATACTACAAATAGAATTAATTATTTCACCTGCCTTATAGACCATAGTTATAAATGTTAGTAGTTTCATATACAAAATGAAAATTTTCAATAATTAGCACTTTATCTTTTCAACATGTAAATTGTTTCTGATATTTCCTAATGAACTGAAATAACATATATATCTCTGTTGCAATTCAAAATTCGTACATCACATGTATTTTCTATTTAATATCTTAGATCACCTACAGACTTTGCCGTTTGCCTTTGACCAGTTAATACGACATTTCTATCTCTCCCGAGATGTGCACACGAGAACTCTTTTCAGCGTAATAAATCTTTCAATCTCTGCGACCTCCATTCGCGTTTCTGCTTACTCTTTGGACTCGTCCGTAGAAGTTGCACTCGGCAGCCTGCCGGACGCCTCGCCACGTAGTTCGTAACTCGCTGGAGCGACTAATTAAGCACGAAATCGTCGGCGACATGACAGGAAGGCTCCCAATATTGAGGCTCATTCCCTGGACCCAGTCTTTTTTTTTCTCGAGAACCCGGCCTTCTTTCGCGAATACCGCTGGCTCCTTTCAATTTGCTTCCCCTCCCAGTCTTTCGAGCCGCCCTCCCCTTACACGAATCCAGCTCCATCAGCGCTCCTGCCGGTGGCATAAGCACCCAACTCTCAAAAGGTTCAATTCTAAAGTAGAGATGGGAGCTGGCAAAAGGAACACGGATTTGGGTATGGATAGATACAGATCGGGTTTTCTCAAACGTTACTGTACGGGGAATTATTGTACCATGAGGCGCGAGTAAGTAAATGTCTATACTGACTGATGACTTGGGGACGAATTTATATTATATATTTTTTAGAACTATTTTTATTTTACATATTTTTACATATTTTTGGTATAATTACATATTTTACATATTTTACCTTTTACTACATATTTCATTACATTTTAATTCATTTATACAGAAATGTATATATATATATATATATATATATATATATATATATATATATATATATATATATATATTCAATTTGGTACCAAAATTAAAATAATATATTGAATGCATTTACTATAGAATTCTCTGAAAATAACCTTATCGATTTTGCATATACCGAGAATTGTATCGCGTATTGGTGCAAGTAGGGCTCAGAAGATCATTGGTCTTAATATTAAAATTGAAATTCCTTTAAGTTTAAATGTCTTAACATAGCTCGTGTCTAATTTTTAAGGGAAGTTACTAGATGTAGATGGTAACATTAATATTATGGATCCTGTTTATTACAAGATGTGAATTTATTGTGGGAACATTAAATAAACATTTAAAAAATAATTTTATGAACGAGGAATTCAAAGATTCCATTTCAACTTTCATTACATCAACAAGCAGTCTCAAGTGTTGTAAAGGTGTATTTGGTTCTCAGCGGGACACTATCCTAACGCGTAATGCTGTAATATACAGATCGGTCTCCGAACTTGTAGTGATTGTTGTATTCTAGTGCATCGAGTCAAAGTTCCACTACAAAATAGTCGCTGTTTGGAGGAGAATTCTAGCGGCCGGCAGCTCTGATCGGTAGTTTTCCGTGGTTTCTCCGATCAACACCAGGCGAATGCCGGAGCAGTACCCTACCAAACGGGCCACGGACCGCGCGCGATCTGTCCTTCCCCTTCCTTGTCCTATCCTATCCCCCTTACACACACACTTACACTAACATGCACCACACTATCACATATTCCGGGAGACCGGTCGGGAGCTTAGAGTTTGTCCCGGCTGGGGCGGTGCCCCGCTGGTGGGAGACTCCTGGTTAGGGGGAAACCCCACTAGCCGACGGTAGGTCGGCGCCGGATCTCGCCATCCAGCGGGAAGATCACCGCCATCTCCCGAGAAAAACATGCACTACACGAACGGGACTAATGACCGAAGCAGTTGACGCGCCCGAAAACACGAAAAAATAAATCAATCAATCAATCAAAAACTACCAAAGTTGCAATTGCGCACTATCCCCTTATTTTTTCACTTCGAGTCAAGGTTAAAAAGTTTAGATTACATCATCTAAGAAGCTCATAGTGATTTACGTCTCCTGGCCAATTCCAACGGTATCATCAAGTGCCTCTAAAATGTCAGACACAACGAAGATTGTTACGCGGTATAATTATTACCAATGGTTCATTCAAAATAAGACAGAGTTGTAATCGGAAGATCCTACACCACATCCTCATTTCTCCTCCAGACATTATTTATAATCACGAGAGCACTTGAAAGCAAATGGATGCCAGACAAACTCGAAGAAAATCGGTTCTCCCTCAGGACACTCGAAAAATCTTTTGTGTCGTCCAGAAAGATGACGACAGTCCCTAAGGAGACGCGCACAGCGGCGTTTGGGAGTTGGAAGGCGAAGCGAGCGGTGGCGCAGGGACGGGACGGGATGGGACGACGGGTGGACGGCAGGAGATGGGGACGGGAGAAAGGAGGCGGGTAGAGGCGACTTGAGCGCCTAATCCAGGCTTATTAAAACGCCACAGCAGGCCATTGTCCGGTGGATAACAAGCGGCAAACATATTAATTTCCTGCAGGGCCTCTTCCTGCAGGCTCGGTCGGAGGAAGGAGGGTGTGCCGGGGTTGGCAAGGCACAGAAAAGTGGTGGGGGAGATGGTGCATCTAGTGAAGCGGTGACGGGTTTAAGGAGATGGAAACAATGTTATCGATGTAGGAAGGGATTAATATTTCCTAGTGGAGCTGTACGTGGAGGAAAAGGTATGCGAACTGCGGCGGTGATGGGAGACTTGGACAATTTTTTAAAAATATTTATTAGTGATTTCGGGCGCGGCATCTGTTAAGATCATTAGTTCTGTAAGTGTAAAGCATGTTTTCCTCGGGTAAGGTCGGCGATCTTCCATCGCTGGCGGTCCTAAACCTAGGTTTCTGAGGTTTTCCCCAATCAGGTATCTCCCACCAGTGGGGCACTGCCCCAGCTGGGGCAATCTCTAAGTTCCCGACCGGTCTCCCGGCATGTGTGGTGATGTAGTGCTTGTTAGTATAAGCGTGTTTAAGTTAAGGGGTGAGGAGAGGACAATGAGGAGAAAGGAAAGATCGTGCGCGGTCCGTGGCCATTCGTTAGGGTACTGCACCTGCATTCGCTTGGTGTTGATCAGAGAAATCACGGAAAACTACCGATCAGAGCAGTTGGCCGCTCTTCTCCTCCAGGCAGCACCTGAATTCGACATAGCTAGGTATCTAGTGTCAGAAATCATGACTCGGTTGACACCACATCCTAGAACATCGCGGTCAGAGGGACTGTAGTGACATCAGTTGAAGCCGAGACACATGAGTCGGTCGAACAAGTGGCGGGGAAGATTCTTGATATGAAGAAGTGGTGACAGTTGTAGGGGGATGGCAGCGATGCCGTCGACAGAGGAAGTGGTTAAGGGTGGCTGCGATATTTCCCAGCGCTTAGGTGGCTCAGGGCATCAATTGATGTCACGAAAGTGCCTATAACCGGGAGATACCAGGGTTTGAGTTCCAATTGTGGCAAGATTTCCGAAACGAACTAGAAAGCTAGGTCGAATTCAGCCGCTGTCTGGAGGAAAGTTTTAGCTGATGGCTGCTCTGGTTCTAGATTACATCAGGCGAATACCGGAACAGTACCCCAACAAACAATCACAGATCGCATGCGATCTTTCCTTCCTATTCCTTATCTTACCCTCATCCCTTACTTATACACACGCACAACACTACCAAACGTGTCGGAAGACCTGTCGGAACTTACAGATTGTCCCGGCTGGGGGGGGGTGCCCGCTGGTGGGAGATACCTGGTTAGGGGAAAACCTCCGCTAGCTGACGTGTAGGACGGCGCCGGATTTCGACATCCAGCGAGGGAAGGTCACTGCCAGCTTCAGCGATGAAAACATACACCACACTTACGGGAGTAATGACCTTAGCAGTTGACGCACCTGGAAACAATCAATCAATGAACCTAGTGGGACTAGGGAAGATGTATGGGGGCTGTGTCGGTGTTAGCAAGCATGAACAAGTGGTGGGGAAGGTTCTGTCTGCATCTGGTTAAGCTATGGTGGATGTTATGTGGACAAATTTTATCAAATCGTTGATTTTTCGATATATCATCAATAGGGTTTCGATGTCGTTGAAAACATCTTCAAAAAACATCCGAGTTTAAAATATCGATGTTTTAAATTGGATAAAACGGATTGTATTTTGCCCAGCCTGTTTCCATTTTGAATTAGATTACGTAAATGAAATAACGGTATATTTTATTGTTTGGTCACGCAATAAGTTATATGCAAAAAATAATGTTTATCAGTGTAAAGAAGGGTTTAAAAATAAAAATCATCATGTTTTGCTATTATTCCATTTATTAACATTCGTTCAGGAATGATCGTAGTAAAAGACCTGTAATTAATAAACATAATCCCTAAAAATTAGTTCAAAGTATATCCTGCCCTAAAGTATTCTCCTACCGTAATTTACCAATCAATAATCTATACAGACAAGGTTTAAACGCAGTTTAATGATATTACCACGTACAAAAACTTCGAAAATATAACTTCTTTATAAAAAAGTCGATATTTCTGGAAAATATATCAGTCTATAAAACATTGAAAACAAAACATCGATGTTTCTGGTAGGAAACATCGATATTTTAAAAACATCATCGGCAGCTCTGGCGGGAAAGAAGTCTTGACAGAGAACCGCTGGGTCCTGTCGCAGTCTCAAAGGATATTTTTCTTGGCGTAAAGGTTGGAATGCGCGTCCCTTATGAGAAGCACCTGTTCAATTTGAAAAAGAAGGCAGAAAGCCCGCCATTCCAATGTATACTACGAGTAGTGTATTATTTATACTTTCTCGAATACGTGCGTACCGTATACGAAGTAATATACGTAGTATAGAGAAAGCTAAGTAATGCTGCGCGAAAACACGTCAGATTTTTGACAGAAAATTATTATTGCCCTTATAACGAAAACGTTGATAAATTTAATTGCTTAATTAAGAGAAAAGAATTCTCTAAAACAATCCCTGTTTTGTGGGTCCTTGGTGCCGAAAAAACAATTGAAAGCAAAACGTCCGCCCGTCCGCCCGTCCGCCCGTCCGCCCGTCCGCCCGTCCGCCCGTCCGTCCGTCCGTCCGTCCGCCCGTCCGTCCGTCCGCCCGTCCGTCCGTCCGTCCGTCCGCCCGTCCGCCCGTCCGCCCGTCCGCCCGTCCGCCCGTCCGCCCGTCCGCCCGTCCGCCCGTCCGCCCGTCCGCCCGTCCGCCCGTCCGCCCGTCCCCGTCCGCCCGTCCGCCCGTCGCCCGTCCGCCCGTCCGCCCGTCCGCCCGTCCGCCCGTCCGCCCGTCCGCCCGTCCGCCCGTCCGCCCGTCCGCCCGTCCGCCCGTCGCCCGTCCGCCCGTCCGCCCGTCCGCCCGTCCGCCCGTCCGCCCGTCCGCCCGTCCCCCGTCGCCCGTCCGCCCGTCCGCCCGTCCGCCCGTCCGCCCGTCCGCCCGTCCGTCCGCCCGTCTCGCCCTCTGCCCGTCTGTCCGTCTGTGAACATTACTATCGCCTAAACCATAAATAGAATTTTTCCAAATTGAAAAAACCCTGGCAATCTGGCTGTAGTTAAAGCTTAGAAATTTTGAAAACATTGTTTAAAATTTGAGAGTACTTTACATGAAGCTCCTCGGTTATTTTCAAAATTTTATCAAAAATCGGATTTAAATTTTTACTTTAAATTTCTTGAAAGAATAAAATGTGGCATAGGTCCGATTTCAACGGTTAACTCTGTATTTTCGAAAATTTGAAAACTTTCAATTTTTTTCGGCATCTTCCTACAACTACAAAATTGAAGAAAAAAGATTTTTCCTTCAAATTAAATTTGTTGTCCATAAATAGTTTTTTGATAAAGTTCATGAAGATTTTTTAACATTTTACCTTTTTAGTAGCGTTTTTTCAATGTTACGTAGTCCAATAGTGCATGCAAAATTTGCAATTTTAAAAAGTAACTAAAACAAAATTTTCTGAAAAGCGCTCCAAATTATTTCTTTAAATATTTGGTAGAATTAGTGCGAAACGAACCCTATGCGATGATATAAACCCCACATTGCTCTATTCTTTTGTTTTTTAATACAAAAATGTAATTATTTCGCCTTGTCTCTCACGTCGGTAATATTTACATTAGAGGCGAATTCTTCACGTTATTGTATTTATGAGTACATGCACTTTAAATAATGTCAAAGTTTCTCGAAAATTCAATTCTAGATATTTGGAATTTAACGTAAGTTTATTTGGGGTATCTTTTGTTTTTAAAAATTACACAAATATTTTTGGCGAAAGCACTATTTTCGACACCTTTCACACAAATAAAATTATTTTATTTCGAAAACCTCTCTACCCTGCTATATTTGGCAATAATTGAAGATCTTCGACAGTCTTTTGTATTCACAAGAACGTTCGCAAACCGCTCACCGGCCAGGTGCCGCCACAGGGGACACTATGGAACTTCCATCCAGAACGGCCACCTTTACACAAAGAACTCATCAAATGTACGTTTTGAATAGAAAAAACCTCATATTAAATGAAAACAAATTCTCCTAATATCTTAAACAATGCACTGAAAATCGTCAACGATTGACTGAACCTTGTACTTTCAATAAAAGCGGAAATCGTAAAACAACGTTGCAGTCAGTAAGTGGCAATTAACTGGAGTCGAATTTACGTGCCCAGTGAAAATCAAAGCCAGAACCATTTTCTTGGGATGTGTATATGCCATACACGGGTAGGCATAATAATTATGTAAGTATTGTTTCAATATATACTTTTATTTCATTTAGTAGGCACCAGCCGCCACTGGGTTTAGCCACCACTGTCAAACGGAGAGGAAGAGGTTTTGCCGCCAATCGATTTTTTTAGCATGAAGAGCCCCAAAACACCGGATTATGATTACAGAATGTGTTAGAAGAAGTAACTTCCTACATATAGGAACAAGATTTATTCACTTTTTTCTTTCCAGAGCCCAGAAGTAAGAGTTTGCCTGCCGAAAGTTAGCCGTTTTTCGATTGTGGGCGGGGTCATCGGACACCCAGGCGCCTGTCGCAGATACAGCCTCCGTCCCCAACATACGCACGCACTTTACCCTGTACTCGCCCACGCCCTCTAGCAGCTCAGATAGAGCAGGGGAACAACAGTTGTCTCTACAGTATCTCTAAACGAGAGATTTGACGATTCGAGGGGGCGGATTTTAAACACTGGTTAGATAACGAACACGAATTCGACCACTGTGTGAAGCAGAATTCTAGATGTTTCTATACTTTCCTTCGAGTTTCCTTGGTTTCTCCGATCAATACGAGAAAGCTGGAGCAGAATTATAGAGAAAGAAATTTAAACCATTTTGGCTAAATTTAGAAAAGATGCCAGGACTTCATATGAAATACAACCAAAACTTAAAGAATGTTTTTCAAAATTCATGGATTTTGGAAGTTGGGACAAATATTCTGGGCAATGAATATTCATTTTCGAATAAATCCTACAAATAGGTTAGCTACTAAAGTTGCTCATACAGACAAACAGTCGAACAGACGGACAATTAAACAGACTGGGATGAGCTAATTCGGAGAGAAATTAAGGTATAAATAGTATTAGATAACCATTTCTAAAGACGAAACAATACGTGCTGTTTTAGCACAATTATTACTTTCTCATATACATACTTCGTTTATACGGAATAATATACGTAGTATAGAGAAAGTTATGTAATGCTGCGGAAAATCGATTTCGAGATTTCAAAGAAAAGCCCCTTTTGGTCCACTGATACCGAAAATGTCTTTTTCAAAACGTCCGTTCGTCTGTCTATCGGTCCGTCTTTCTGTCTGACCGTCTGGTGTACGTGAACAACACTAGTGCCTAAACCGTGCATACTATATTTTCCAAACTGAATAAACCCCTGTGTATCTTCCCTGAGACGTTGCTCTGCGTATTTGAAAAACATTCATGCATTTTTGGGGATCTTTACATAAAGCACCTGAGACATTTTTAATTTTTTCTCATAATTCGCTTCAATTTTTTTCTTTTATTTATTTTAAGAATAGATCGAAATACTCTTATAAAGATTTCATGGGTTCGATTCTCAAAGATAACTCTGAATTATTGAAAATTGCAAAAGATTGAAATTTTTCGGCCTCTTCCTACAACTACAAAACCAAGATACAGATTTTTCCTTCAAGTAATTTTTTCTCCATACTTAGTTCTTTCAATCAGATCATGTACAATTTTTGACAATTTGAGTAGTTTTCGTACAATATTGTGTTTAATATGTGCAGTTCTAAGAAATAACAAAAACAAGAGTTTCTCAAAAACGGCTCCAAATTTTTCTGTAAACATATTTGGATTGAGGTAAATTCACTGAATATTTTGTTTTTCCACAAAATTAAAAAATTAAATTTGTTGTCGACTCTCTCATGTCGTTAATACTTTTGTTTTATGAAGTTTCTTTCATTAAAGAGAGCGTGCGGATTAAATGATGTCTTTTAAAGTTTCTCGAAACTCATACGTTTTCTGTGTAAACAAGTTCAAAATTTCGCATTATCAGAAACGCTCAATCGTCACTTTCTCAAAAACGGCTCAACTTTTCTTTAAACTTTTAGTACGTATATTGCTAATTGTACTGTTTAAGATGACATAAAATTAATTTTGCTGTATTCTTCTTAATTACACAAATGTAATATTTTTAAATATCTCTCACTCCGTTAAAAAGTACTTTCGACGGCTGTAGATGCCAGCTAGCAAGAATATGTGGCAATCCCATATAACAGGCTTACACCAAAGAAGATAAAACCAGTGGTAATTCCGAAGCATATACTTTTTCGCATTGTTTCTAAATGCTACGAATGTAATACTACCACATAAACCAACAAAAGTGTTTTCAACCAGGAAACTTTTTTTCGATCCGAGTCCAGATTTCATATCCTCAGATTTAACTTGTCGCCACTCATACCACTACGCTACATAGGAGCCGTATTAATCAAACTCGGGGAGAAGCCAAAAAGGTAAATGTCTGATTCATGTAAAAAACCCCCAACAATCGAAATATCCGTTAGAAACTAAAAAGCCTCCAGTTCGTTTCGTATCAATTTTGAAGAAAATTGGCTGAAGAGTTTAGCAGCTACAGTTGTCCCCAGTCGGACTGAGTTTGTTAGGTTGATTGATAGTGGGAGCAGACTTACTTCAAATGAATTTAAATAAAGTTTCTGGACTTCTCAATAGTTATCTACGGCAAAGAGAATAGTAACAAATAAATTTCCCAGAGCCATGCTCGAACTAGCGCTCCTTCCCTCCGAAACGCAGAATTAGTGACCGACATTTTATTAAGAAAAAATGTTCTATATTTAATATTACAAATGCAGAAATTCGCCGAAAAAATGAGCTTTTCAATTTTACAAAAATCTATTATTTCAACGAATATGAGACTACCACCATTCACTTAAGCGATCATTACGCTTTTCGAAGACAAAGTTTCATTAAAAAAATTGGTGCCGTTTTCAAGAAAAATTTGAGAATTTTTGAATTATTTAAGGAACCCCAAAAAACAACAACAAAATATCCATTAGAAATTACCAAAGCCTCGATATCATTCAGATCGAGTGGGAATATAATTTTTAAGAAAATCGGCTGAACGGTTTAGGCGCTAGCGTCCACCACAGCCGGACTGACGAACGCTTTGCCGTCAATCGATTTAAGAACCAATAAAATATGTATTCTGGCTACTGAACGTTCTAGACGATTTATTTTCTAAATTTATCAACACTATTTATCCTCTTTTTCGTTACCAGAGCTTGGTAAAACAGTTTTTCTGCCAAAATCCACCTTCCGGCGCACTTTTACATAACTTTCTCTTCTTCCAAAGAACTTCGTAAGTCGAAAAGGAAAAACTAATACGAGTGTCTGTGTCATTCTGTAGCACCATTAGGTTTTTGTTGAGTTTTATAGTGTTGTTTATGGTAATTATTATGCAACGGAACTTCATGCAATTTCACATTTGTACTGCTTGCGCATATTTAAATGCATTATATTCAACTTTATCTATCACCAAAATTAAACAAAAAGAACCCATTTTTATTTTACATAATTGCTTATTTCTGAGATGTGTCTCTTTCACTGCAAATGTATATTTCTGGGGCATTATTTAAGTGCATATATTCCAGGTTTTGTGCAAAAGTGGGTAAAGTCAGATATTTTCGAGTATTTCCCGTCCACAATGAAAGTGAATTAAGCCATAGCGATGCTACAAGTCTTGAAATATGAATGTTTTATTCCAAAACAGGGTTGCCAGACAGGTTGCGAGCTTTTTCCTCACCACTAAAATATTACGGAATTTCCCCAAAATAACCTCTCGAATAAACAAACTTCCTCAAAGGGTATAGCCGAATAAGGGAATGAAAAGTGCCCCAAACCAAATCCATAATCGCAATGCTCATACGATAGAGAATACAAAATGCCGTTAAATCACAAAAACCTTATTACATACAACGAGAAACGTGTTTTCATATTTGCTTTTGCTCAACTTCTGTTGCATATATCAGCCTAAAAATGGAGAGTCAGGGAAAATCAATTGAAATTTAATGTATTTTGGCCACCAATACAAACACCAAATATAAATATATGAAAAAAGTTTTTGAAATTAATTTTCGACGTGATAACTTTGAAGTACTGTCTCAGTTTGTTCCTCTAAAGTGTGTCTTATAACGTTCTATAACATATTTTGTCAGATTTTAAACCAACTGAACGATAGTGAAAAGAATTGAAACCAATTTCATCAGTTCAAAAATTTGAAACATCTTCGGATAAGGTTATGTTGAATTTTTTGGAGGTATGAGTATTCTTTGTGTAATTTGGCGAAAAACAGTCGCCCGCTGCTACGTGAACGCCAAATGAATAGTCAAAATTTGTATCATGCACATCAGTACACAAAATTAATATTCAATTTAATGTTGTTGCAACAAAAATAATAAGACTATAATAGAAAATAAAGGAAAAAACTCCCATTATCATTATAATATACAATCCATCTTATCGAAACATACATCATGCAAAACGATAGCATAATATTATTTACTGTTTGTAATGCTCTCTCGGTCCCTGGCACGTGGCCATTTGTTGGTACTGCCCGGCATTCGCTGTATTGATCGGAGAAACCACGGAAAACTACCGATCAGAGTTGTCGGCTGCTAGAATTCTCCTCCAGACTGTGACTGAATTCGAGCTAGCTGAGGAGCTAGTATCGAAAATCTTGCCATTGTCATGACTCGAATTTAGGACCGGGACAGAGGGACTGCACAAACATCAGCAGATGCACTGAGTCCCTGCTCTCGCTGTCTCATCAGTAATTTTCCGTTGTTTCTCCGATCAACACCCAGTGAATGTCGTAACAGTACCCTAACAATATAGCCGCAGGCACAGCGCGATCATTCCTTCCTCCGCCTACTCCGGACATCACCCTTACACTTACATTTACATTTACACTAACACTTACATGCACACACATTTACACTTACATGTGCTACACTGTCACACATGCCGGAAGACCTGTCGCTGGCTTGAGGCCCACTGTTGCAAGATACATGGTTGATATGGATGATACATGGTTGTGGAAAACCGAGCTCACCGACGTAGGTCGGCGCCGGATCTCGCGATAAAAATACTCTACAATTACAGGAAAGAATGACATTAGCAGTTGACCATTCATTTGGAAATCTTAATTAATCAATTGCTAGGTTTATAACGTAAAAATGTATATTAACAAAAGAAAATGGATGAGGTTTAAAGTGTATACTTCATTCGCTCCAAAATATTTGTATTAATGACAAATCTATTACTCATTTCTCACTTTCTGCTATTCTGGGCGACATACTATACAAAATTCCAAACATGAAAATAAAATCCAATGCTTCGAGAACATAAGTAAAGCGTACTTGGTGTTTTAAGATCGGATCAATCCGACGTCGGCTTGCCAACGGTATTCCATTGCCTAGGACCAGTTTTCATTTATTATCCTTGCCTGGGGGAATATGGCGAACATGGCGCATTCCCATCGCTGTACCTAGCGTTCTCCGCCAATCCGAGCTTTCCTTCCATCGCACAGCTGCGACGATTCGCATTAGGAAACTACAGCTTTATTTTGGACCCGAACGAGTACCGAACCTGCAAATGTACCACGAAAAAATAGGAAGCAAGCTGTCCATGAGCAGGCAGAGGAGCCATTGTGAACATCTTTGCGGGGCCATTAATATACCCACTCAGCGAGAAAACAAGTAAAGTTAATACGGGGAGAATAAAACTGACTAAATTAATGGCGAATGCAATTCTAATATGATAACTCTAATATCCGATACAACCACTACTATCTTACATGAAATAATCCAAACCAATCCTAAATAAGTAACAAAACTGACTGATCGAAATTACAATTCGGTTCCCTTGCAAAAAGATACCATTAAAGCACAAACGCAAATATTTGGCTCCTCTCAATGGATAAAGGGTCATCCATATTAGTCAAAATGAGAAATGCGATCCTAACTGGTCAGCAAACTAGTGACCTGCACAAACTTTTAGCGATCCTTGATGAATCCGTGGAAAAAAAAAGAAAAAATTGGCAAAGTTTGGGAGAATTTTTTATAATTTGCAATAATTTCAAGCACAAATTACGCAAATTTAATCGTTTTACAAAAATATTCTACAAACCTACCCAGAAGAACTTATTTTCGAACAGATTTTCTTTGAAAAAAAATCATTATTTTCTTTTTCGTACATACAAATTTTAAGTGTAAAAAAAATTTAAATATTCCAATTTTCGCAAAGTTCACCAGAAATGAGACTAGTACCAAATTTTACTTTCTTGTATACATACATATATACTGAGTAATATACGTAGTATAGAGAAAGTTAAACTGTTCTTAAAATCAAAAGTTTACCAATTTAATTTCTTAACTCATAAAATACCCTCGAAAAACATCTAGAAGTTTAATACTCCCCTTCACATCAACAAAAATGTATTTTAACAATCACTGGGTTGACTTCCATTGTAGTTGTAGCGCCGCGTCATATTCTGCCGGAGTGGTAACCTAGAAAACAGCCCGTTCCAGAGAGGCAGCTTGCTGGGCGCTGGCAGAAGCGGAAGGATGTTCCACTGCGGTTTAGTTCTGAGCCACGTGATGGGAGCGTTCTATCTGAACTATCTGAGTCAGGTACACATTTATTATCTAATTTATCCGCTCACACAGCACAAACATTCATCTCTTCCAATTATTAATTATTAATATAAAATGCATTGGCTCATTGTAAATTACTTTGATAGTGCGAAAGTGATAGTTTGGCAATTCGGCTCCTTGGACAGCTCTATCGACTTCATTTTAACGACTCTCTATTCACCACCGCCACCTTCGTTTCACTCATCCCCTTCCTGTGATGTGGTCATACCTGCTCGAAACAAACCATGCCGCATATTTATTCATAGCGTCCTTCTTTCACAGTTAACTTACGATGCGCCTCAGCGTAGAGCAACGCAGTTTTGTGGTGGAGGAGTATTTTCCGAACGCAATCTTTCAAAGAGTGCCGGGCAGTTTTAGAGAAAATCTTTCATTTGAGTCTGTTCCGAACAAGAGTACTATATTTCAGTTAATGAAGTGCTACCGTGAGATAGAGATGTGTTTGACTACAAAAACTGAAGAAACACTACAAAAACTGAAGAAACACTACAAAATTGAAAATTGTACGTTCAAACTGCGGACAACTCAGGAGCTTATGATTCCTCATGGGGCTGCTCGTATGAATTATTATAATTTGGCTTCGTCGATTCTTTAGCGAAGTTCTTGACATGATCACGAATTTTTAGTATGAGTCTTAATTTCATCTGGATGAATAATTAACCAGCAAAGCATTGGGCTCAGGGTGCTGAGAGACCACAGGAAACCCTAATTGATTGATTTTTGTTTTCCGTGCGTGTCAACTGCTCTGGTCGTTAGTCCCGTCTGTGTAGTGAATGTTATTCCTCGGAGATGGCGGTGATCTTGCCCGCTGGATGGTGAGATCCGGTGCCGACTACCGTTGGCTAGTGGGGTTTCCCTAACCAGGACTCTCCCATCAGCGGGCACCGCCCAGTCGGCAAAAGCTCTAAGCTCCCGACAGCTCTCCAGGGAAATGTGGTAGTGTAGTGCATGTTAGTGTAAGAGTGAGTGTGTGAGTAAGGGGAGATGATAAGACAAGGAATGTGAAGAATAGATCGCGCGAGGTCCGTGGCCCGTTTGGTTGTGTACTGCTCCAGCATTTTCCTGTTTGTCGGAGAAACCACAGAAAACTACCGATCAGAGCAGCCGCCGCTAAACTTCTTTCCAAGATAGCGACTGAATTGACCTAGCTCAAAGCTAGGGTCAAAATCCTGCCGCTGTCAGGACTCAAACCCTAGGACTTCCGGTAGAGTGCGCAGCGACATCAGTTGATGGCACTGATCTACCGCTCTCAGTAGGAAATGGCGAAGAGACCACTGCATTCAATAAACAAAAACATTGGAATATGGTGTGCGATTTCTGGCCACAGAATAATTGGTCCCTTTTTTTAAAAAAGGTGACAGTGGATACATATTAGAATATACTGATAAATTTTCGATCTCTTCTTTAAAAAAAATTGTTGGTTTCAGCGGGATGGGGCGACATCACATACTGCCAAGTCGACGATATAACTTCCGAAAGAGATTTTTGGGGACATACTAGATTCTTAACCTTTGAGGCCACTTCGTTCGCGGGATTTTTAATCACCAGATTATTATCTTTGGCGATGCCTCAAAGTAAAGTTTATAAACACACCTGCTAATCTCAAATAGTTCCAAAGAAACATAGAGGAGCGATTCGCATGATTGATGAACAAACTTTACAGGTTGCAGCAAATGTTCTCAAGGGAGTTAATGTTTTTGTTAGCAAATGGAAAAATTTTGAGCATTTTGTGAGGTTTGTTGTATCCGAAACCAATGTATCATTCATAATTTCCTTTTCATCATTAATATTGCATAATTTCCTTTCCTCCTTTATCGATTACCTAACTACCTTTATTATTTTTATTGCACGGAATTCCAAATTTTTATGTTAAGATTAAGTAATGGGGATGATGTGCAAGACTGGATGTATCATTAAACATTGACTATCATCCATTGATAACTCCAGTGATTATTAGTAACTGACTACTGAGCCCACCATTTCAAAACTACTTTCATTTTAAAAGTAATATTTCAATAAAAGTAATAATTATTAATTATTATTAATTAGAAACATAATAATAATAATAATAATAATAATAATAATAAATTTGTTCGCGAATCTGGAATAATAATTTTTGATGCATTATTAAACAGCAACTATAAAACATCTGTGCATTTCTGGAATACATTTGTTGTCACGAAAACATAATTCACAGCGAAACAGAGAAAATCGGATATTCTTTCAATTCTTTCAATAAATGATTAAAAGCTCCGGCAGCAATGTAATCTCTCGTAGATAAGTGCACACAGTGCCACAAAGGTTGAAAATATGCATATTCACTCAGCGGGCTTCTCAAGGGTTAAATTCCCCCCGCATGATTTTGTAATTGGCTACTTAGGGAAGGTCTTGAGCGCTTGATAAAATTTTTTAAAAATTTTTTTATTATATTTTAATTAGTTAATTGTTTTTAAGGTATCCTTATTCAATAATAATAATAATTAATAACAATAATAATATGGATAATAACAAACATATGTTCAGCTAATCTGAATTTATAATTTATTAATATTTATTTAAATTAGAAAAATCTTCTTCTCATTCTGCACTTTATGGATTAGGTTTAAGCCTTTTCCGTCTTCACAAGTTTTCCTTCCAGGGTTTTTTGGGTCTGCGGACGCTTCTTCCATGCGGTTGGTGAAGTAATGATAATATAGGTAGTCATGTATTATCCATCCTTTGCCTATGTTCATACCAGTTGATTCGGTATTTGGTTATTTTGCTTCCCATTTCTTTGGCAAGTAGTTTATCCCTTATCTTCTCGTTACGAATATGATCTTCTTTTGTGCTGCCTAGCGTTCTTTTTGAAACATCATTTCAGTGGCGTGTATTCTACTTAGAGTTATTTTTGTTAGTACCCAACTTTCGCTGCCGTACAGAAAAATTGGAAAATCTATAGTCCAATCGAACTTTATTCTTGTATCCTGCCTTGTCCTATTTTATTAATGTATTATGTATAGTATCAGTCATTCTTTGAAAACTTGCCAATTTAATGTTCATGTCTTTACTGGTATCTTGATCGACTTGACAACCTAAATAGCTGAAACTGGAAACTTGCTCAAAAAATATTTTATTCAAAAATATGATGAATCGTATTAGATGTTTTCCACAAAATGCCATCACCTTTCTTTTAAAACTTTCAACATCCTAATTTTAACCCAAATAATATAAGTGGAATAATGCATACAGTAAATCATCTTTTGTCACCTAGAATATTAAAGCGTTTTCTGCAAAGAAAAAAATATATAAATCATTTCTTTTTATATATTAATATATTTGCTAATATGTGTTTATATATATATATATATATATATATATATATATATATATATATATTTCGCTATGTGTTTCTTATTTGCAGATGACGACGACGACGGCGACGACGCTGACTGGGAGGATTGGAGGAGGAGTAAGACTTGTTGACGACGACGACAACGACGACAACGACGACGACGACGACGACGACGACGACAACAACGACGAGAACGACGGTGAAAACGACGACGACGACGACGAAAGTGACGAACCTGAAATGTGCAGACGCTTCCGATGAGAACTGGAAAACGACAGAGCGCCGACCAATGAAGTGAATACTGCAGACGGCAGACCCAAAAGCCAATGATGACGACGAAAGAGTCGTCAGGAGGGTTGATGGGAAACGGGAAAACGTCCCATGAAGGGGTGAAAGCGGCGTAGTGCCGTTCAATGAGGGCTGATGAAGGCTGCATAAGCATCGTCCCAAAGGGGTTGATGACAGAAGAGTCGTCCAGGGAGGGGTTGATGAGGACAACAGAGAAATCGTCCCATGAAGGGATGAGAACGGCAGTAGTGCCGTTCAATGAGGGGCTGATGAAGGCTGCATAAGCATCGTCCAATGGGGGTTGATGACGACAGAAGAGTCGTCCAGGGAGGGGTTGATGAGGACAACAGAGAAATCGTCCCATGAAGGGGGGTGAAAACGGCAGTAGTGCCGTTCAATGAGGGGCTGATGAAGGCTGCATAAGCATCGTCCAATGGGGTTGATGACGACGAAATCGTCCAGTGAGGTTGATGAGGACAACAAAAAATCGTCCATGAAGGGGTGAAAACGGAGTAGTGGTCCCAAAGAGGGCTGATGAAGACGGCATAAGCATCGTCCAATGTGTTGATGATGACGACAGAAGAGTCGTCCAACGAGTTGTTGATAAGGACAACAGAGGAATCGTCCCATTAAGGGGGGTGAAAACTGCAGTAGTGTCGTTAGATGAGGGGCTGATGATGACGGTATAAGCATCATCCATTGGGATGTTGTTGCCGAAAGAAGAGTCGTCCAATGGGCGATTGATGAGAACAACAGAGGAATCGTCCCGTGAAGGGGGGATGAAGACAGTAGTGTCGTCCAATGAAGGGCTGGTGAAGACGGCAGAAGCATCGTCTCCAATATGGGTTGATAAAGACGGAAAAAGTTATCGTCCAATGAGGGCGTGAACTTGACATCATAGGAAATGTCCAATAAGTGTGTGACGAAGACTACATAGGCGTTGTTCAGTGAGAGAGGTATTGAAGACCACTCCTTGATCTTACAATGGCGGGGTTGATGAAGCATTTGCTTGGGACGATGGAGGCCAGTGGAAGAAGAAACATTCATATTCTTTAGGACGCGTTCGAAGGCAACATGTGTAGATGATATTGAAAAGTACATGCAGTAGGATTTATAATTAAAAAGCGAAAGAGATGACAATAAATTTGCAAAAATTTGCGCATGTTCTACGATCGGGTCTGAATGGAGAGTGAGAGTAAAATAGCGCAAAAAGAAGAAATAAGTGCCTGAAAAACGTGTGGATAGAGCCAATTGAATGTAAGAATATCGAATGGATGGTTCAGACGACATTGAGGTAGAAAAAATGAAGAAATCAAGGTTGTTAAAAAGTTATGTCTAGCATAATGTATTTCTATTCACAAGAGGTCAATCAATTTTAAAAAAAGATCATACTGGGAGAAAACTACTTTTTGAATTTTAATTTATAATCAGCTATTTCATCTTGAACAGTTAACAAATTGATCGTTTTAAAATAAAAAATCAATTTAAATAAATGATGTTGCATCAGTACATACTTTATAGATTTGTATTTTGTTTTACAATTTTCGAAAATTCAGCGATTTCATCAAAAATTATTGAATCAGTGCCATTTTCATTTGCTTTTGCTCTTATTTAAGGAAAATATGGAGATGGCACATCCCAATTTTTACTGCTACCTCTGACTTTTCGATTGATTGTTTGAGTATTTCGTGTTTCGAGCTCGTCAACCGACATGGTCCTCAGTCCCGTTAGTGAAGTGCAGGGTTTCTTCACGGAAGGTAGCGGTGATCTTCCTGCCAGAATGGGAGATCCGCCGCCGACCTACTCTTTGGTTAGCGTGGTTTTCTCTTTCAGGAATCTCCCACCCTAGGCATTCAACCAGGGCAAACTCTTATTTCCAACTGGACTCTGGACATCTGAGGTAGAGTAGCGCATATAATTGTTTATGTAGGTATGCTTGGGGACTGGTGTAAGTAAGATGAAGGAGGATATCGTTCAGTTTGTTGTCAGGGAATAGCTCTGGTTTTCCCCTGTTGGTCGATGAAAGCTCGGGAATCTACGGATCACAGCTGACGGTCACTAAATTTGAACGTCGGACCGCGACTGAATCCAAGGCAGCTATCTAACTAGTCTCCCGACATGAGCGGTGCAATTTATGCGTTTTCATTAATGTAGTACGTGAAAGGTGTGGTATGGGGTTCGTATGGACAAGTAAGTGCAAAGGAATATCACATGGTTCAAGGTTTGTTTATTAGGGGGCTCTAATATCGCCAGTAGTGGATCGGTCAAACGGAAAAATACTACCTATCAGAGCACCCGGCCTGTGTAATATTCTTCCGCACTGCCACTGAAGTTTAGACTTAGCCCTCCAGTTAGTGTCGAAAATCCTGCCATCTTCGGTCTCAAACCCTAAGTCCTCCCATCAAAGGCCAGTGTTGACATCAGTGATTAGGTTCCATCATTGGAAAACAAATAGTTGCGAAAATTTCAAAAAAATTCTTTGTACCAATAGATGGAAGCAGGCAGAAGGAGGACAAGACGTCAGTACCAGTCCACCAACAAAATTGAAAACTTTACTTGGGAAACTGTCAATTCTCGTGCATTTACCTGTACCACCTCTAGTTTACTTTCTCGTATACGTACGATATACGAGTAATATACGTAATGTAGAAAGTTATGTATCTCGCGAAAAACAGATTTCAGCGAAAAATTCATTTTCGCTCAGGTGACGAAAATGTGCATAAAACTGTTGCTAAATTAAGAGGAAGAAACGATCTAACACGTGGGGTAGCCAGAATCTCAGTTTTGTGGGGCCTTGATGCCATAACCAATTGGAAGCAAAACGTCCGTCCCTCTGTCTCTCTGTCTAGCCGTCCGTCTGTGAACACTACTAGCGCCTAAACCACAAGTACGATCTTTTCCA
>CAXIVR010000526.1:0-10396 GCA_964035755.1 Teleogryllus oceanicus
TTTTCGTGTTTTTAACCCAGTATACAAAATTTAAATATCAAAACAAATTTGCCCCAAATATTTATTAATATGTACCCCGGTCAAACAAAGTTGTTTTTTAAAAAAATTTGTTAATTTATTTGAAAAAAAGAATGAAAAAGTGCCCGGAATCACTTATTATCGTTCTCTTGCTATTTCTATTTCTTTCCCTTTCCCAATTTTTTAAAACCCTAATTTGGTTTTTTTTTTGCCCCTTTGAATTTTCTACTGATCATGCAATATAGTTAAATCGAATTGAACAATTGATTATGATGCATGACTACCTCAATTACAGAAAAAAGGGAAAAAAAATAATGATTATAAAACCAATAAAAAAAAATACACACATATACAATAAATAAATCGATTTACCATGATTTACTAGAAATCATAATGCTATATATACTGCAACGTTTTTTTTTCCCCACAAAAGGGGATTTATTTCGAACCGCAACATGTTAAATGAAAAAAAACACTAGGGGAATTCAACGCCCATTGCACACATCATAATTCTAATAAAAAACGAAAAAGAAGGTAAAACCCCGGGTCCCCAAATTTTTTGGGATTCTTTGATTTAACCCCAGACAAAGTATAACCCACAGTCACCATTTTTTTGAACACCAATCAGAATTTCTTTTAGAAAATAAGATTGATGGATTAAAAGATGGGAATTGCGATCCTTCCCAGTCACGACAACATTAAAAAATATCACTATTCAACACGCCAAGCCCAAAACATTCATCGTTTAGGTACCTAATTACAATAATCTTTCGCGGGGGTAAAAAAAATGAATTTTGTATCCCCAGATATCACTTTTTAAAAAATAGTGCCCATTAAATGATAGCCGATATCTTAGGGGGAAGGTTCAAATCTTCTGCTCAGCTGACAGCAAAAAGCTTTTAAAATCATAACCCTTAACATTGCCAATCAACGATGTTTTCAAACAGGGTACAAGATAAACGTGGGGCTTCCATGATGGTCTTGTTACGTCAGGTTTTGGGAAAACACGTCAAACATCAAGATACCAAAAACCCAAATATTAAAATTTTTTATTCCCCTTTGGGGACAGATGTCTGTAATGTAGTAGTTTGCAAACTTTCGACCATGTTCCATGAAATAAACATCCCTTCATTACCACTGTTCGTCTTGATTCGGGGGGTACAATGATCGCGAAACTGCTTTTAAATATCGCCAAGGTTAAATAACAACACGCCCATTACCCAAAAAGACAATCCAGCTTTATGATAAGTTGTATTCAATACCATAATGGGTGGGTAAGTTAAAATTCTATGATGTTTCATATTTTTAAATGACAATCTCCCCAAACCCTCTGAAACTATTCGGCACCACGAACATCCCAAACAAATGTCGGGGGAAAGAAGGATGGTACGTAAAGATCGCCACCATTGCCCCAGGTTAAAAACAACGCCGGGCGCCAGGATGTCAACCCCAAGATCCAAATACACGGCGGCCATGCCCCTAAAAACCCCCCCTGACAGCCTCAAACGATAATCATAATTTATTACATTTTCCAACACACGACCCTGTTTTAAAACGATAAAGGATGATAGGTCGCGGGAAAAGCATTCCTCTGATAATCATCAACACCACGCAGACATATCCACAAACCCCCTTTATTGGACAGCAAACGAGTGGGGATTAGGGAAAAAAGATCACCAATCACACTTAGTGGGGGAAGGGGATTAAAGACTTTCAAGCTGAGCGCAGGAAGGATTACGGATGTAGTCCCGGAGGCAGGGGGACGTTGCCCATTTGCGGGCGCGCACGGGGTGCGGAAGCACAGGCACTTGGCCGGGCACGGGGAGGCGGCGCCTGCGGTCCCGGGGCGGCGGCGGCGGCTGCGACGGCGGGGGGGGGCAGGCTGGGCGGGGGGCGGGGGGGCGGGCCCAACCCCGCCCACCAGCGGGGTCGCGAAGGGCCCCCGGTGACGGGGGTGAGGGGGTCGACAGAGGGGAATTATCCGTTGGGCGAGAAAAAGGGGGGGGTGTGAGAGCGTTGAAGAGCCCCGGGGCCGGCGGCGGCGAGTGCCGGGGCCGTACGCACAGCGCGCCACCTAAGGGACGAGCCGTCCCGCGGAGCAGGGACGCCGACGGGCTGGACCAACAGCCACTGCGGCGGGCGGGAGGGGCGGCGGGGGGGAGGGCGTGGGGGGGGGGAGGGGGGGAGACGGAGAGGCGCGAGAGCCGAGTGCGACGGGGGGGCAGGCGCGGACGGGGCGCGCGCGGCGAGCGGGGACCCCCGGGGCGGGAGGGCGCCGGCCCGCCCGCCGGCGACAAAGCCCCCGAACGCGCCCAAGTGCCCCAACCCGCGCGCCGCCCCCGCCCGCAAAAACCCCCACGTGGGGAGAAAGCACTCGGTTCTGAGTTTTTTCTGCGAAACCATAAATTTTTGTATTGAGGAGAAGCGGGGTGGTTTTGACCAAACAAAGTATTATTTCTTTAAACAGTGAATTTTAAAATGAGAATTCTAGAAAAAAGAAATTTATATAAAAAATTGAAAATGATCCTAGACAATTTTGTCTAATGACTTTTTCAAAACCCCTAAGGATCGAAATTGCATTTCCTCAAGGCCCGGGGTAGTATGTTTTGACTAAAAAATTTTGTTAAAAAATGGCATATTTTTTTCTAATGCAATTTTGGAGAATTTTTTTGGGAAGATCAGAGAGAATTAACCCTATAGAACTGGGTAAAATGATTCAACATTCAAAAATTTTTTTATTTTAAAGAGACATTATGGATTTGAGATTTTTTGGCTGGGCCCAAAGAACTTTCTAGCTTCTTTTCCCCACATGGGGAAAAACTGTCTGCAGTTTTATTTTTTAATTGTTATTAGTTGCTAGTCTGTCGAAACACCTCATGTTATATAATGTTTTTTTTATCATTTTTTCAATAAAAAAAGTAGTTTAGCTTGGAAAGCTTGTTTATTGAATTTAGATATACAGATTGTACAATGTGTTTTGGAATCCCATTTTAGCATGAAGAGAAGAGGATATTGATTTTGAGATAAAACTGAATGTAATAAAAAAAACAAAATATTTTCCCTGACCTCATATCATATTTTAATTTTAAATTATCATAATACAGGGATACTTATTTTGCTATCATATAAAACTTGAATTAAATAAAAGAATATCACAATACACTAAGTGCATGTGATAGTCGACTTTAAAGTAAATTTAAAATTTTTCCGTTTTTTAAATTTTTCCCCTTTACTGTCTTTCGTTTGCCAGAAAACTTTTTTCCCTTTTTGCCCCTTTCGTTAGAATTTTTCCCAGTACATCTTGCAAAAGTGGGGAACTCCCATTAAACTATATTAAATCATTTTAAAATACATCTTTTTTCCTAAATTTTTAAATTTTCCCAAAATTTAAAAACTAATTTAAATTCACAAAATACTGTGAACAAAAATGACGCACTTTGTGTTACTTTGTTGGAAACCAATTTAAATTTTTGACGTTCAATTTTAGTAACCCCAACGAAATTTTATTAATCCCCCATTTTCTGTGTTAGTCCCAACATCTTTTAGGGAGTAGTTAAAATTTTTATATTTGAAAACGAATCGTGTTTAATAAGGAAAAAAAAACTCAAAATCGATATCACTGTTTCCCATTTCACAAAATTAATTTTCCAGCAATGGCCACTGCATATCCCTTTTACTGACTAACAATTTGATAATAACTGAGACCGATAACTGGTGGAGAAAGTATAGTCCGCTCGGGGGCTAGAAGAGACATTTTGGAAGCGCGACGCTTAAAAATCCAAGAATCCGGGTCCTTTTATTATTGATTGAATGATGATAGGACCAGGCGAACTACTGAGGTCATTGTCCCGTAATTTCTGCAGGTTTTTCTCGGGGGGATGGTGGGGATCTCCTCGTGGTAAAATCCGGCACCGACCAACTCGATTTATTTCCAAAGGGTATCTCCCCCCAGCAGGCACCGCCCCAGCCAGTTGTTCTAATTCCCCCCGGGCTCCCCCGGCATGTATAGATATGCATTTTGTGAAGGGGTATGGGGTAATGATAGGAAGAAAGGGGCAAAGGAAAAAACCCCTTGTGGGGGTTTCCCCCAAACCCGGAGTTCCCCCCAAAACGGGGCACGTCAGCCCGGACGAGCTCTTTAAACTCCGACCGGTCTCCCGGAATAGTGGTGTATAGGGGCCATGTAAGGGGGTTAAAATGAGAGGATAGGACAAGGAAAGGAAAGGGCAGATCGCGCGCGGTCCGGGCCCCCTTTTGGGAGGGTACTGCCCGGGATTCGCCCGGGTTACGGAGCCACGGAAAACACCGATCAGAGCAGCCGGCCGCTAGAGTCCTTCCAGACGCGACGAATTCCCCTCTAGCTGGGTCGAAAATCCTGCGCTGTCGGGGCTCGAACGGACCTCCCGCTCAGAGGCCCCGCAGTGACTTCAGTGATGCACGAGCCACTGCTCCCGGGCACCTTTTTATGCCTGGTGCAAGTGTAGAGCCGGGGTGGAAAAGAAAAACCCTCTCTCTCTCTCTCTCTCTCTCTCTCTTTTTTTTTTTTTTGTCCCTGAACTAGATGTAAAAACGATGCCTCTTTTTGAAATTAACCCAGCAGTTCAGTTGTGCAGATTGGCTCTAAACCCTAAACCCCCAGAGGTATGTTTTTGAAACCCATGATTATTATTCGTTGAATTTTGAACGTTTGACTTTCTTGTAAAATTAGATTGAAACTCCCTAAATCCAGTTGCATTGAGGTAGGGACATAAAACTCTAATACGTCATTAAAAAAAAGAATTATAACCTCGTTTCATATAAAATTTATTATGACTAGCATTTTTTTACTTATTATTACAAAATTTTGATTTTTACTGTGGCTCTTCCCGTATATGTCTTTTAAAAAGCCCATGTGGCTCTACCGATGTGTCTTAATTCATCACCACCATCGTTGAAATGTCATGGTTGTCACCCCCATTTCCCATATCACCTCGTTAACATGTATAACCTAACGAAACCAGTCGTAATTTTTCCCTCCTAAATGCGAACAAAACCAGCCCCCCCTAGTTCTGTTTTGAATTCTCGTGGATGGCAAGTTTAGAACGCTGTAAATATCAAAACGATTTCAGGAAATGTTTTCTGTAATGAAATCTTTTCCCTTAAAGATAGTTTTTAAAAAGCATGAACAGTTTTCGAAATTTTGATTTAAATTTTTAAAATTTTTTGCGTGAAAATAGGGGGAAGAAAGAGGCTGTTTGAGCCCCTTAATTTTTCAAAAATACGTCACGGCGCCCAAGGGGGGTTCTAACGCGCACAGTTCCAGAACCACTGCCCCAACCGGCAACCTGCTTGAAAAGTTTCAGTAATCTTTTGCAGGGCTGGGATATCGGCCCCACTGTTCCCGCCCGCCCCTGCAACAGCCGAGAGCGCGAGATTCGGCGGGGGGAGGCGGAGGGGAGGCGGGGGAGGCGGTGGGGTGGGTGGACCCCGCAGCCCCCCCCGGAGAGTTTGGAGACCCGCGTGGGACCGACATTTTCACCCGGGCGATTCCTCGACGGCGGCGGTCTGTGGGTTTGGGGGTCCAGCGTGTAAAGACTCCAACGCCAATGCCGACGCTAAACCGATAGATGGGGCGAACCCTTTACGGGCAAAGGACAGAAACAGGGCGTTCACATGCGCTGGGATTTTCCCCCCGGTCCCCATTAAGTAGGGCCCCGAAAATTTACCAAAATGCTTTTATTAATCCACTTTCTTGGAAAAAAAAATTCCTGTTGTTGAATTATGATTCATTTAAAATTTTAATAAAAATAAAAGAAGAAGATGAAGAAAAAATAATAATAATAATAATAATAATAAAATAAAAAAAAAGAGAACTTGTCGGAAAAAAGGGTTTCCCTCAGGTTTTGCCCTTGTTTTTTTGACGCCCTGGGAGGGTGAGGAGGTCTGATCCCAACAAAAAGCCAACGCGAAATTCAATCTTGCCCTTACAAATGTACTCCCTTTTCTTAAGAATCTTTCTTTTAATTTTGTGGAGGTTAGGGAATTTAAACATTTCTCTACAACTTAAACCAAAAAATTTTTTCTTTTCCACCAATATAAATTAATAATACATAAAAAAAAAGGAAATAAATAAATAAATAAATAAAAAAATAAATAAAAAAAAAATAAATAAATAAATAAATAAATAAAAATAAATAAAATAAATAAATAAATAAATAAATAAATAAATAAATAAATAAATAAAAAAAATAAATAAATAAATAAATAAAAAATAAATAAAAAAAAAAAAAAATAAATAAAAAATAAATAAATAAATAAATAAATAAATAAATAAAAAAATAAAAAATAAAAATAAAAAACGAAGAAACCCATCCCCCCGTGAGCAGAGAACGAGAGATATGGTTACATATTTACTGTTTGGTGAAAGTAATTCACACAAGGGCGCAAAGAGGTGATGCACGATTAATTTGTCGTCCGGGACGAAGAGACCGGGGAAAGTATGGGATAAACCCCGCGCCCGTGTTGGGTTCATTTTTTTAAAAGGGATGAGCAAAACCAATTCGTCAATTAAAGGGAAATTTAAATTAAATATCCAAAACTAGAAATACCTTACCAGTCCCAAAAATAAATGGATTCCAGTCGAGTAATAGCACATTGTTTGTAAATAAACAAAGACGTTCAAGACAAAAGTGAATCTTACAGATGTTTGACACCTTGATGTTTCGAACCCAAAAAAAAAAAGCTGTTTTACACACGGAAAGCAACATGAGAAACCCCGTAGCGGTTTTGAAAATCATTTGGGCATTAAAATGTATTGGGAAAAAATGCGTCGTCATTCATGTTTCTGCGTTGTCCGGGTAAAGACTGATTCCTTCATTGTTTTTGATCGGGTACCAGCCCAGAAATTTTTTTGAAAATAAACAGTTCGAAAGTTCGCCCGAAGTAAAATTTTGTAACTTTTTAATCTAAATCTCCCAAATAACGATTCCCTTTTACCAATAAAATATTAATAAGTGAACATATTACATCGCAAGTTAAAACCCCTAAGGTTTTTTTATTTACCTCTCTGCCAAAGAAAACGCTCGTTCACCATCCCTTCCTCAAACCCGCTCGTTATTGAAGAACCCCCGAAGGGCCCAAAAAACCCCCACGCCCAAAAGGGCAAAAAGGTACCTCCCGCGCAGTTTTTCGCCCCCCCCTTTGAAAAGGGTTTGGACCGGAAGAACCCAAAAAAGGGGGGAGTTTCTGAGAAAGAAAACCCCCAAAAAACAAATTTAATTACTTTTAAAAATTTAATTCCTTAATTGTGAAAAAACCCAGAATGAAAAATCCCCCCACCCGAACAGGCCCCAAAACTCATAATCAGAGATCTGACATTCAGACTCAGTTTTAAAAAAAAATTTTATTAAAAAAATTAATGCAATGATTATAAAAAAAAAGTTTTTAGAAGAGCACTTACTCCTAAAAATTTTTCCCTTTTCTCGGATGACTTTTTTTTTCCCTTTGGGATGAGGACATCACAAAAGAATCGGGAAAAATTAAAAGTTACCAACTGCAAACGAACGAAGGGAGCAATGGGAAGGACACAACGACCCCAGAAATTCAATTATTTTGGGCGTTTCCTGTCAAAACGGTCCTTTCTTAAAAAAATCCCCCATCCCCCCGCCCCACCCCCTGCGTCCCCCTCACGCCGTCCCTACCCCCCTTTCGTCCCCGTCGCCCGAAAGCAGAGTGTCAGCGTATTGGGATTTTGCATAATTTAAATTTTTAAAGAAGAAGAAGAAGCCCTTTGGGGCGCCCCTTTTTATCGGGTGCAGCGCCTCTGACCGGGAGGCCCATTCTAGCCCCGAGGAGGATTTTCGACACTTTTTTTTGCGGTCGAATTCAGTCGCTGTCTGGAGGAGAATTCAGCCCCACTGCTCATCGGTATTTTTCCCGTGGTTTCACCGATCAACACCGCGAATGCCGAAGCAGTCCCCCTCCCAAACGGGACGGACCGCGCCCCTTCCTCTTCCTTGCCCCATCCCTCCCCTTCCCACACAATTACACTTACGCACTACACACCCCATTTGGGAGGCCGGTCGGGGGTTTCAGCTTGTCCGGCGGGGGGGGCCCCGGTGGGAGAGTCCGGTTAGGAAAACCCCCCAGCCGATAGGGGGGCCCGGGTCCGCCATTCCGGGGAAAGATCCCCGGCATATCCCGAGAAAAACATGCACAAAACGGACATACCAAAGCAGTTGACGCCCGAAACACGAAAAAAACAAATCAACCTTTTTGGGGGAACATTTTAAATTAAAAACCCGTGATTTTTCGTCTTTTTAAAGTGTTCCACAAAATTTGAAGGCAATCCTAAATCGATTTTTTTGAGCATATACTCCCCATTAATTTTAAGTCGAAAGATGAAAACTGTTTCTAGATTTCACAATAAGAAGAGAGGTATGTGATTTTTAAAAAAAATTATTGCAACCTAACGTTTCATTTATTCATTTTTAAAATCTGATTGACGATTGATTAGTGATACCCGGGGGCGTAAACTGCAAAACACTGGTCCTGGTTTTTGCATATTTTTATCGAAGGCGGGGCTTCCCCTGAATGGGGTCCGGGCTGAGCTTGTCCTGGCTCGAGGAGTTTTTCCCAACCAGGATCTCCCAACAGATTAAACTTCCTTCAATTAAATGATTAGAATTGTTTCCTTTTTGTTCACAGCCTGTGGTGGGGGTTTTAAAAACAACTGGAGCTGAGGTTCTGAGTCACACACGCTTACATGTACTCTTGGGCTTTTATTGTTATTAAAAGAATAAAAGGATTTAAAAAGAAAGGTTGATATTTCTAAATTTTTTGGGAAAATATTCACGTCTTTATCTTTTTTTAATTGAATTTTTTTAACCTTAATAAAAACCGACAATAAAACATTTTAGTCTGTTTTTTTTGTTTGAACCAAACATTTTCCAAAATGTTTGGAAATTTTAATGGGAATTTAACAGATCAATCTTGATCTAATAGATTTTTTTTTCTACTTTTTTTAAGATTTGTAATTTGATATTTGTATCGATCTTTAGCAAATATCATGTACTTTCAATTGTATATTTTAACTTGTCCCAGGACATTTTGTGAAAAAAAACAGTTGACTTAATTTTTGAGTTTGATTTTTTTTTATTTATTAGTCAAAGAAACAGTAAAATTTTTTAGGACGTGGAGAAAAGAAACATCTGCTAAAATTTTTGGGGCCCAGAACCGCTTCCCAACTTTTTAACTACAAAAAGGTGAATGATGAATAAACGTTTCAAAATGCGACTTTCCCCTTTTAAAAAACAGACTTTTTCCCCTCCGGAGTGAGGGGTTAGTTTGGGAAAGATGAATTTGTTCATAACATCCCCAAAAAAGGAACAGCAAAAGGGGACAAGATTCTGGGTTAAGATTACTGGAATAACGGTAGATTCCCCCGGAAAATGAGAAAAAATCAAATTTTATTTTTTAATCTTAAAATTATTTTACATTTTCTGAAATTTGATATATTATTTTTTGAAAAATTTTATTGTTTATTTTTTATTTTAATTTCAAAAAAAATGAGTTTAAAGTTCCCTTTCCCCATAAACAAAAAGTTTAAACTTGACTAAGGCTTTGGGTTTTTTTATACGTTATCTTTTTGCAATTTAGGGGGTTTTCTTTTGTGTTTTTAAAATTAGGATTATTTTCTCTTTTGGGGGAAGTGCATGATAGGTGGGGGTGAAAAAATTCCACTAACGACCCCAAAAGTCAAAACTGAAAGGCGAAGAAAGCTTACGAACAAAGAATATTTGAATGAAAAACTTAAATCCAGAATTGATCCTGTCAAGCCCCCACCGCCAGCAAAATCTCATCCGAGATTGGCATTTAAAAAAATTTATTCCAAATTTATATACAAAATAATAATAAAATATACTGTAGAAACAAATATTAAAATATAATTTAGTTTAGTTTAGTTAATGCCTTATTTTACGTGGGAGACTTCCGGGCCCGCCCTTCCCTCTAACCACGCTTTTTACCTTCCTTTTACCACTAGCGGAGAAAAGGGGGTATTTTTTGGGGGACAAACAAGGGGTCTCAATTTTTCCAGAGGCTTATTTTTGGCTTGAGGATCTTTTACATGCAGTAACCCATGGGCAGCGGTTTCTTCCTCCGAAGGAAGGGCGGAGGATTTTTTTTTTTAAAATAGGCTTCGATCGGGGTTTAATCCCAAAACCGGGGAAAAAGCCCGATACGCTAACCTTATACCCCCGAAATATAATAAAACCCATTAAAAATCCAAGATTCGAAAGAATGATGTAATAAATTTTTGGCAACATTTTCATTGCTTAAATATGTTATCAAAGGGAAAAAAATGAAAGTGCAAGTGAATTGACTGGTTAAAAACCACCAA
>CAXIVR010000527.1:0-75000 GCA_964035755.1 Teleogryllus oceanicus
CAAGCCTTGCAAGCATATTTGCAAAAATATCTCGCATTCTTATGTCTTAGGATACTGGATCAGATAACGGCGACTCTTCCCTACAGAATTTGTATTGATCTAAAATTTTATGTAGTTGACAAACATGGTAGCCAAAAGTACACATGAATGTTTTTCGTTCTTTGGTTAAATATGACCATGAGTAAGAAAATTATGAAATTAAAATAGTTTACTGTCAACTGCAAATTTTGGAGGGTTTCTCTAGTTAAAGATAGACAACAGATGAAAAATGAGTCCACAAAAAATATATTCAATTTTGTTGAACTCTCAAATTTGATATTACAATAAGTTGTATTAGGTAGAATGAAAATATGAAGATCGAACATTATTTTCTTATTTAAAGCAAAATAGGGTACTTTTTATTCATCGATAATTTCAGAAACTGAAAGAGAGTTATTTGGTAAATGATCATTTGAAGTAAAAGTCAATAAAAATAATATTCATTTTTCTAGCAACTATTTGTGTTGAATTAGCGTATGCGTACACTCATAAGAATGATTGCGTACACTTATAAGAATTGTTATGTAAAGCCCTTTGAAACAACCAAAAGCATAATCTCTGATTACTTCCAATTTCCAAAATTTCTCCAGTTTTTTCATTGGAAATAATTCCTACCGTCGACTCCTTGTCAACCTCGGGCTCAACTGATTCCAAGTTAGGAATACTAATTGACCTTCAACAAATATTTTATGACTTGAAAATACGTTAACCTTTTATTACATCCACCCTTTCATCTCGTAGAATTATTAAAATGAAGGGCGGATGCCACGAACACCTTCCTTGGGAGAGAAGTTGACCTCCCATTCCGTGGGGAGTTCAGCACGATAGAGTGGATCATCTTCACGAATCCCCCCGGGCGCTGAGAAGCTTGCAAAATAGCTGCATTTATTTCAAAATATGCAATTGTAAAATTGCGATGTGGCCTCACGATTCACTTTCCACTTAGATGCGTCTCCCCAGAAGGTTTCATGATTCTGATCGTGACAGAGAAGACCCGAATGAGTTGTACGTCTGAGAGTTGTTTAATCGGCGAACAGTTTTTTGTAATTACAACGATATTTATAATTTCTAACAAGAGGAGCCATGGTCCTTATAGCGTCCAACGTGTTGAGGATCAAGTATAACCGAGTGCATCAATGTGTTTCATTGCCGGCGGTGCTTCATCCAATTTTGGGCATTAAACTGGTGTTCATGGACTCATTCAATTGCAATAAGTGGAATGAACTACATGAAAATGCAAAAAAAAGTCTCATCCTATAACTCCAAGGATGAAAGGATCGCTAGCGGGCCAGAGTCCATTGTATAGAGTACTGCTAGAGCATCCACTCGAAAGATTGGTGAAAATCGCGGAAAGGACCAAAGAGGGTGGCCAACTTATAGATATATAGATGGCCCGCTATATGAGAGTATTTTTGGAGTGAATTGCAATTAATTGATTGATTGATTTTTTCGTGTTTCCGGGCGCGTCAACTGCTTTGGTCATTAGTCCCGTCAGTGTAGTGCATGTTTTTTTCGCGGGAGATGGCGGTGATCGTCCCCCGCTGGATGGCGAGATCCGGCACCGACGTACCGTCCACTAGCGGGGTTTCCCCCTAACCAGGACTCTCCCACCAGCGGGGCACCACCCCAGCCGGGACAAGCTCCAAGCTGCCGATCGGTCTCCCGGAATATGTGGTTAGTGTAAGTGTGTGTGTAAGGGGAGAGGATAGGACAAGGAGGTGGAAGGACAGATCGCGCGCTGTCCGTGGCCCGTTTGGCGGGGTACTGCTCCGGCATTCGCCTGGTGTTGATTGGAGAAACCACGGAAAACTATCAGAGCAGCCGGCCGCTAGAATCCTCCTCCAGACAGCGACTGAAATCGACCTAGCTGAAAAGCTAGTGTCGAAAATCCTGCCGCCGTCAGGACTCTAACCTAGTACCTCCCGGTCAGAGGCGCTGCAGTGACATCAGTTGATGCGCTGCAGTGACACTGCTGATTCACCGGGAGCTTCCGCTCCCGGTGAATTGCAATTAAGACACATAACCGATTTTAATAGCGATAATAGATTTCAAGATTGTGATGTTCTAAAAGAAGATTCAGCAAAGGAAGCATGTTTATATAACATTAACTATAGTAGATTTTAATCACCTTCCTGGAATGGATTCGAAAAATGGCGTTTAGTAATGTAAAACGCAATTCCCAACGTTAAATTAAAGCGCTGGGAGCCTTTCGAAGGTGTGACTTGTCATATAGTAAATGAAGGCTCTTTGACATGTGGTAATCTCCATGGAAATACACCCCGGTAAGGGTTCTACCCTTTTAAATTCCAAATTCGTAACTTTTAAAAAATAAGCTAGTTTCTAAGTGGTCTGATTTTTTCGAGTTGGCTCTATCACTGTTACCTGCAATCTCTAGTTTCAATATATATTCTTTATTTCACAGTGTAAAAAATAATAATACAAACAATTGTACCGACAAAATACCTTCTGGTTTCCAGTATGTTAAAGGCGTTTAGAATTTATAAGTATTATAGGAAAGTAAAATTACTCTGAAATGGGGTTGATCAGAAGACCAGCTTTGTTGAAAATGAGGAACCCGCGCTGGAAAAAATGAACGGATCTCTAGAATTCTCATCCATCTACTTCACTGCCGTCGACCATTGTAGGAGTTTGGACCTAGGTCTTCTCAGAACACGAATCATCAGTTTCAGTGTCGCAGTTGCGGCGACTCGAACAACATACGGGACCGCTCCCCGGTCGGTGCATCATTAGGTGTCAAATTACTTCCGGTTACTATGGCATGGAGGTTTCTACAGAAAAAGAGGTGCGGAAGAAATCTAACAGTGTTCTCCAGTGACCCGAATGACAACGCTCATTTGAGGTTGTGGGTTAATTGCTGCAACGCAGTTCTTACATCTGTGAAATCGGCGCTAAGCGTGCTCTAACGACGTACTTCTCAGAGGTCACACAATTCACTCGCCTCAGCAGGGGAGAAAGAATCATTAGACAAAGAACTCTTTCTGCCGCCTTATTATTCTAAATTTTAGTGTGGTATTTAATTACTCGTTTTATATACTAAATAATAACGTACTAGTATTAATTTTTTAAAACGATTTTTTAACTCGCGCAATGCCATGCAACTCCGATTTCTTGTTTGGTATATTTCTTGGTTGGTTGGTGATTCCGAGCGCGTCAACAGATTAGAGCACTAGTCCCGTACGTGTAGTGCATTTTTCCCTCGGGAGATGGAGGTGATCTTTGGCGAGATCCAGCGCCGACCCGAATGGCGAGATCCAGCGCCGACCTACCGTCGGCTAGCGGAGTTTCCCCCTAACCAGGATTCTCCCACCAGCGGGGCATCGCCCCAGCCGGGAGAAGCTCTAAGCTCTCGACCGGTCACCCGGAATGTGTGGTAATGTGGTGTATGTTAGTGTAAGTGTGTGTAAGGGGCGATGATAAGACAAGGAAGAGGAAGGAAAGATATAGGACAAGGAAAAGGAAGGAAATATTGCGCGAGGCCCGTGGCCCGTTTGTTAGGGTACTGCACCGGCATTTGTCTGGTGTTGATCGGAGAAACCACGGAAAACTACCGATCAGATCACCCGGCCGCTACAATTCTCCTCCAGACAGAATTCTCCTAGCTGGAAAGCTAGTGTCAAAACTCCTGCCGCCGTCAGGACTCGAATCTAGGACCTCCCGGTCAGAGGCGCTGCAGTGACATCAGTTGATGCACTGAGCTACCGCTACCGGACCCCTCCCGGACTCCCGGGCTTAGGAAAGTACTCATTCCACTATTATGAGGAACATGTTTGGAAATATGAACCTGAGTAAGTCACTACGTACATTGAGCAGTTACTTGTTGCTTGAGAATCCGTTATTTCTCCTCGACTACGAGTGAACTATGAATTTCGGCCCTAGAAGTTGGTAGAACATCATAGCGCTCTAAGATTTTCCACGCTCCTCAGCGTCCTTTGGCCGTGACTTCAAGAGATGGGAGGCGTGGTGCGACGGAAGCACGGAAATTTGACTCCACGACGCACACCCTGGTAAAGAGATTGAATGAAAAGGAAATGAAGTAATTCGAAACAGTTTTCAGTGAACATCAACACTTGAGACAAGGAAGCGAACAACGCCTACCGACTATTCTGTATTTTGACCTCCAGTGAGAAGAAGGAAGCTTCAGACGGAAAAAACAAACGTCGAGCATTGGAGTTTCGTGATATTACTTGTACAGAAAAAGCAGTGGTGGACTGAATTTATGAGAGGTAAGGATAATTTTAAATCTTGTCCTTTAGTTTCTATTTGAGTTATTTGAGGCATACCTTCCAATAGGATTACCTCTTTGTTTTAATATTTCTGAAAATAAAAAGTCAATTAAGGATTTTTTCCATAGTTCCATCACGTATTTTGATTGACAATGTGGAATATTGGATTCAAAAACTTTGGGCGATTCGGTTTCTAACGTTTCTTTCGTGGGGTCCTCTGGATAAATTGGAGGTGGAGCAGTGTGTTATTACAACGGGCAACGAACTGCGCACATCCTTCCATTCCCATCCTGCTCCCATTGTCATCATTGATTTCTCCTATCAAGTTCCCCACAGATATTCAATATGCCAAGGTGTGATTACTGTAACAATAATAATAATAATAATAATAATAATAATTTATTCAACAACAAATATTGTAAAATATTGCACATTTCACCTCCCTTCAGTGTACAATATCCGTTTATTTAAACAATGTTTATTAAAAGTTGCCTTAGGACACGCGAGTTGCGACTTCTGTTACAAATTATAATGCCATTTTTTCCGGAAAGAAATTTGGCAATCGCTATCATTCTGAAATTATAAAAGAAAGATTACGATGGCAATATGAAGAATCCAAGGTTTCTGAAATGCTGACTCACGATACAATCCATTGTGCCCATAACCATGCTGAAATTTTGTTGCCGCACAATAATGTATACACATGGTACAAGTATACATAATGCTGGCAGAATTATGAAATAATCAGAGTCGCTCACCTCATGCGCATTACTTTAGCACATGAGCTACTTACATTTTTTGGTCCACGGTCATCGCTATGATGCGGGGACGGCTTCCTTTTCATAGCCAGCGCCATCGGTCACCCTCTGGAACTTTGTTCCAATGTTTTGTCACCATGGGGCGCCACATTATTCTTCACTGGCGGGATTTAGGCTTACGATTTCATAAGAACATGATATAACACACGACTTATCATATCGTGAGGCTCCTCTCCCTTTTAGAGGTCCCAAGCCCATTTTAAATCACTCTGTGTGATACTCCGAGGAAAGAGCGCTTTTGACGATAAACAAGATGGCATTGCCACAAAACTTCGTAAATTAGCTTTTAACGGATCGAAATCAACAAAACCCGTAAATGTTCTTCTGGATTAAATTACCCTTCTTCCGACTTGCATCAAAACAACTAAGTAAGCCAAAATATACATACTTTCAGAGATCCTAAGGCAATTTTAAATTATTGTATTATTGTAAAACACCAATAAAAGATGAAGGTTTTGTACGACGAATAAAACAGCATCGCCACAAAACCCGGTAAATGCGCTCGTGCTTGATCTTAACCCGCTGCGTGGCGTGCGTCGGGCGCTCGCGGGCGGAGGCTGCGGGGGCGTTGCGCAAGGGCCCCGTGAAAGCGGCCCCACGCGGACGCTCCGGCGTCGACGGCCGCTCGCGGCGGGCTGGCGGCGGGGGCGGGGGCGAGGGAGGCGGCGGGGGATGGGACGGCGGCGGGGGCGGCGGGGCGGCGGGGCGGCGGGGCGGCGGGGCGGCGGGGCGGCGGGCGGCGGGGCGGCGGGCGGCGGGCGGCGGAGCGGCGGAGCGGCGGGGCGGCGGGCGGCGGGCGGCGGGGCGGCGGGGCGAGGAGGCGGCGGGGGATGGGGCGGCGGCGGGGCTGCGGGCTGCGGGGCGGCGGCGAGGGCGGCGGCGGGGCGGCGGCGGGGCGGCGGGGGCGGGCGGGGCGGCGGCGGGGGGCGGCGGGGCGGCGGGGGGCGGCGGGGCGGCGGCGGGCGGCGGGGCGGCGACGGTGGCTGGGCGGGGGGGGGGGCAGGAGGAACGGGGTGTCACGACGCGCTCAAGGTCCAGCGTCGCGGTGCCCGCGTACAGCATCCGTTGCCTTCAGCATTGTGACACGGAGGGCCACGCAATCGAGGCCCTACGTGCACTGCGGTGGCGAATTTTCGATACTACCTAGTAGCGCTGGGTCATACGAACGACGGGTGTGGAGTCGAATTCAAGCAAGAATATCTGGAGGAAACTTCTAGTGGCTGGCTTCTCCTATCAACACCAGACGAATGCTGGATCAGAACCCTAACAAACGGGCAAAGAATCGCTCGCGATCTTTGAGAAACATATCAGTATTAGTAGTGTGAGTATTAAAGTTTGTGAGTATTAACAGTGGGAGTATTAAAGCTTGTCCTGAGTGGAGCGCTGCCTCGCAGATGTAAATTCCTGTTGTGGGGAGGGGCAAATATCAAATTTTGGATCTAACTTCTATAACGTTCTAAAACAGGCGTTCGGAAAATTGCGCATAAAGAGAAATACTTTACTGATCTACAAGCACTGTTGGGGTCATTTATATAGATCATGAGGTTTTGGAATATTATGCTATTATATTGTAAACTTCATTTCTCCTGTTTGCTATATTTTTCAGTGGTCATGATACCAATGGTTCTTCTTGAAGTCGTAGGCTTCCGCGGCCAGAGTCATGTAAATGATCTTGGCTGTCCAGGTGACGCCGCGTCGAAGGCTGTGTTGCCGACGTTTCGACCATCTTATCGTGGTCTTCCTCAGGGCTGTTCCCTGGACAGCCAAGATCATTTAAATGGTTCTTCTTGTTTGTATTTTGCCTTTTCTAACAAATTCTTCTCATTGTGACTTCGCGCGTGTTCGTTTTAATACTCCAAAACTAATTATTTACTTCTTAACGAAACGGGCTAAGAACATTAATATTCACATTAAGACTAGACTTGTCGGTGAAGGGGCTTCTTGGAATGTTTAACCCATTGAGTAAAACGCTGTTGACTTTATCGTTGGGTGACTACGCCTGCGAGGTACGTAAACTCCTCTTCGCATTCCTGGAACAGTCGTTGGGATTTGCTCTTTGGACGTCAATGGCTTCGCAAACTCGGCAAACGCAGTAGAGGGCGCCGGCCGAATCTCGAAGCGTGTCCAAAGGGGCTGGATTTTCACAATTCGTTAAGAACGACCGCGACTGGGAATCCACATGGCCTGGAGCGTGTAACAGCAAGAGCTGCATAGTTTCAGTGTTCCATATGGTTGAATACGTACGGAGTTATGATGAAAACCAGCTTGTATTGAGACACTACCTCGATATTAAGACTTTCCGATTTTCCTTCATAAAACTTTCTGGACTCATACGAAATGGCCTATAGAAATGAATTAAAATTAAGATATGTTGGGAAAATTATTTTTTAATTCTGTAAAATGTGCTTCTTTGTGTACCTTTTTTGTTTATCTTTTCAAATGGAAGAAAATTATTCTGTATACTACAGTGAGGTGTATATCGCTTTATAGTGTGCACGACGTGAGGTGTGCCTTCATTTGTAGTCAACAGGACGTGGAATCATTAGTGATGCATCTCACACAAAAAACGAGGTACAGACATTGTAGCCCATTTTGCGTGATATGATACGACATTCGAATCTTTATTTACCAAGCGTGTTCTTATTAACATGAATGACCACCAACATTTAACTTATCTATATAATGGTATATGGGTTACGTTTAGGTTGTCAACCGCGTAGAATAAGAAAGCAAGATCACGCTATACGTATACACCCATTGTAGTTGGAACGATTTTTTTGAGAAGTAATTTGATTACAATATCTTTCTGGCATTCTTATACACAGAATATTTTATGCTAAAAATCATGGATGTGAAGTAAGTGAATTTTCAACATTGTTTTTATTATATTTAAACTTTAATTACATACAATACATTGAAAAAATTGAACGTACGAGCGCATTATTTTAAAATACTGATTGGGTTTCAAGTCTTTCTTTACAACGATTAATATTTGAGCGTGTCCATATGGACATTCTTAGCACCAAAGGTGTCAAAATTATGAGGGAAAATACTCATTTATTTCGTATTATGGACAACATTACACTTTTTTAGTGTATTGCGGCGAATATTTCACACAGATGTAACAGGTCAAAAGTTCTTGACATTTTATTACAGAATCTTCATTCGTGTCTTCAGTTCTATTCATAATTTAACTAAAGAAATGAGTATTCAAATTACTCTATTAGGTTTTAGATGAGAAATTGCGCAAGTATACCTCTTGATATAAAACACGTCTAAGAAATTTCCAGGAAACACGCGAACCCAAACCTGTGAGAAAGGATGGGTTGAATTATTATGTGTAGAAAATTTTAAAAGACAACAGTTGCCGAAAATCATCGATAGTTAGTGGTTTGTGTATAGAATTCTGCAATGAAACAAATAAAAGGATTACCACGAATGTATCTCTTCATAATCTATTTAGATCATGTTTTCGTAGTTATCAAATTGAATATGAATGAAAAATGCGTGTCCTAGCAGCAATATGACATGCTTTTCAATCAATAGAATAATTTCATTTTTCAAGTGTTATTCTATGCATTTCATATAATGAATAATTTAGAAGTCAGTGATGCAGTAAAGACAATGTCACAAGAATTACTTGTAAAACGTATGGAATATTTACGGACAAAAAACTGAACTTTCGCGTATACAACTGTTGTCACCTCTTTACATTCATTTTCCAAGCAATTGCAATGTTGCGTTTCCTTTAATAGTTTCATTTTAGGATTTGGAAATAAATATGCAAAATTTCATCTTCTATGTTCTCTTATAATACGAATATGACTACGTAAATGTCCAGAATGGCCATTGTGGATGCCCTAAAGATAAATTAACAAAAATTTTATAATTTGCGTCGTTAAGAGGCGCAACACAAACTAGAATTCAAATTGTCATGTCAAAAAATGATTTAATTAGGTTTTCGAGACTAGATCTACTCCTAAATATATTCAAACGAGTTAGTCCCAGGGTTATCTCGGACATCCATATCTGCGTACAGGCTGGAGTTATAGAACGATTTTCCTAAGGACGAGCCAAAGTGACAGTTCGCGAAAACAAGTGAACACCATATGTATTTCAGAGAAGTATCCCTCCGCCGCGACAGCTGTTCAGTCACGCCCCTTCGTAAAGAGCTAATGGCTCCTGTGAAAACATCCTTATGACGAAGTCTAAGAGTTTCGCTGAGGTATATGCACGTACGTGAGTCCGCGAAATATTTAAATGTGATTACGTATGTGGAAAATCTCTTAACATGCTCTCACAATCAGTAAAAGAAAACTGCCACGATGGTAATTAGAAAGAAAAATGATTTTAAGTCGGAAACACGTGCACCGGTACGCATCTCGCATTCGCATCTCGCATTCAAGTCTCGGTTTTAAAATAAACATAAATATTCTTCTTCTTCTTCTTCACTTCACGGATTAGGGAAATTCCCTGTTCCGGCTTCGTCAATAGACATAAATTTATCACACAAAAAGTAAATTCAATGTATTCAATTCATATAAAGAAAAAAGAATTTTTACAGAAAAGCCCATAACGCTGCACTCCCTAATATCAATTATTTCTCGCAGCGCACTATATTTTTGTCGGACAAGGACACCACAAAAGGAAGTGTCGAAGCCATTTACAAGTTAGCCAACTGCAAACGAACGAATGCGGGAAGGGAGTCTAATGGGCTCGAGGGCACAACGACCACAGAACCTTCAGTTATGTTGCCAGCACTAGCTGTCACTTTGGCTCATCCTTAGGAAAATCGCTCTATAAGGATAAGAGCTACCTCGGCGTGAGGTTCAAGAAATAATCTGGGCTCTCTCCTCGGTAGACTAAAGGAGATTTGAGGTGACGGGGAGAGCACAGGTTGTCTCTCAGGAGTCTCCAGATAGAGGGGTTGGTGCAACTGATGCAGGGCGCCGTGGCCTCCGAAATCAAGGGCCCTGGATGAGAACATCCGCCAAGCCCAACAAATATGGCAATTTCAGTGAGGGTCCCGATTTGGACATTCTGCACCGGGACCCCGGGCAATTTGGCTACGTCTCTGTTCAGATAACACCCGGGAAGTAGATGTGCAAGCCCAGTGTCCCGACTATAATGAAAGGGAATACAAAGTTTACGAAAGAACGTTTACTCCTCTAGACAGCAAATGCGGTGGGCTTTTCTGGTGATTATTTATTTTAGCTCCAACTGTTTTTGAATGCTTTTTGGTATCTCTCATTCGACAATCTGCGATGATGGATATGAAGGACTGAAAGCATCATGATAAGCGAGAGATCTTCATCTATTCTTACATGCCAGTTTGTAATAGTCTAAGCGTGTATCAACTTTCCTGTGAAGAAAACGAAATAATTTTACTCGGGCAAATTGAAGAACATGATAAACAAATGGATAGTAAAAAAAACACAAGTAGCGGAGAGTAAAACCATTTACTCGCAGTTTGCATTTGATTCAATACACATTCTCTTGACTTGCACCTTCGTGCGGTAGTTTCAGGACGATGACGTATTCGTTGAGATGCAAAGGAATGTGGGAGTAAGATGGCCGTTGCTTGGCTGAGTTCCAGGCCACATTAGCTGTAAACCAAAGTTACTGTAAGTTTCAATTAACGTATCGAGGGTTATAGAATAACAACAAACATGAAAAAGGAAGCAAGTTCTAAATTATGAAATTCATACAGAAATGTTCTGCAAATTACAATTTGAACAGAGAATGATTTATGAATAAAGAAAACGACATTTTTAACGTTTTTACTTGTTTCGTAGAGGCATCATCCAATTCGAAGTAATTTCTTTTCACACTCTTATTGACCGCGCCAAATTTCTTTTAGCTTGACATTTCAAAAGCACGTGATGACAGACGTTGGATTCTCAGATTCTTGAAGCAAGTTTCTCTTATAGCAAATCTTATAGCTTAATTTATAGCTCGCGAAAAAATTCAAATACATACTCAGTTCACATTATAAACATACATTCGTTTGCATTATCTAGTGTTCCTAAGAACTCCATACATGTAAATTTTCAATGTCAGTTGGCATTCCTCATGTGCAGTGACCACGGACGTATAAATGGCAGAAACGAGTCAGACGCACCATCCGTGCAAAGGATGGCAACATCAGATGCAAATGTCAACCACAAAGAAATTGATTATGGGCAGCACTTAATCTCACTCAGAAGAGATTGCAAGACCGCGAAGAACCAGTAATGAACCAGCGAAGAACCAGGATGAATGAAATGCAAAATTAATTCAATTTACCGCATTATTTTCTGTCATAGACTACTTCTACTGTGAAGTCTTGGGTTTGAGGTCACAAACATAGTAGAAATAGTGACACATTTCAGACGCAGATTTGGAAAACATAATAAAACTATGAAAATAGCACATAATTTGTCTTGTAAATAGCACATAATCAAAAATATTTTTATTTACAAGATAATAAAAATAGAAAAAGTGTACTACCTTTTCCCTGTGTGCGCCAAGATTATAAAACGTTTTTACGACGTATACTGATAATTTGTATCTCACCGAGACTATAGGTTTCATGCTCGTTAGTCCCGACGTATTTATTTAATTATTCAACCAATAAATATTTGAAAGGTCACTGAAAGTAATGTAGTCAAGCGTTTCTTAACTTTTTTGAGTTGGTTTTGATAGGATACGCCTCTTATAATATTTTCAATGTCAACCCACACGAACTGAAACACATTCACCCGTCAGAAGCTACGTTTTACTCATTCGGAACATTCGCTCGCGTTGCTCTGCAGCAGGTAAACGGTGTAGCGTTCCGTGAATCGAGTTTTCCCCGCTTACGCTTCTCTTTCGTTTCTTCCTGAGCGGGTCGCAGCCGCTGGTATCATCGTGGAGGATCTGCCCGCACCCACTGCTTCACCACACTTCACGCCCCCCCCCCCGGCCTGCCCGCGCAGCTTTGCCTCCTGTTGGTTGGTTGTTAGTGATTCCGGGCGCGTCAACAGCTTAGGTCATTAGTCCCGTAAGTGTAGTGCATGATTTTTCCTCGGGAGATGGCGGTGATCTTCCCCGCTGGATGGCGAGATCCGGCGCCGACCTACCGTCGGCTAGCGGGGTTTCCCCCTAACCAGGACTCTCCCACTAGCGGGGTACCGCCCCAGCCGGGACAAGCTTTAAATCCCGACCGGTCTCCCGGAATGTGTGGTAGTGGAGTGCATGTTAGTGTAAAAGTATGTGTAAGGGAAGAGGATAGGACAAGGAAGAGGTAGGGAAGTTCGTGCGCGGTTCGTGGCCCGTTTAGTAGGGTACTGCTCCGGCATTCGCCTGGTGTTCATAGGAGAAACCACGGAAAACTACCGATCAGAGCAGCCGCCGCTAGAATTCTCCCAGACAGCAACTCGAATCTCGACCTAGCTGTCTAAAAGCTAGTGTCGAAAATCCTGCCACCTTCGGGACTCGAACCCAGGACATCCCGGTCAGAGGGACTGCAGTGACCTCAGTTGATGACCTGAGCCCATCTGTTTCGGTGTACCTCCTGTTTTGGAGGAGAATGAGTAATAATATTGTCGAGGATTAAGAAAAGTGGCACATCTACAAATTTGTCATTTTGCTGGAGAAAGGTTGTATCACTTTCCCTAGACTACAGTCGGGCGTCTGAGCACCTTGCTTCCTCTTCGGAGCTGTCGACAAGCGGGCCACATCGTTTCCGTACGCTGCCAGGGCAGGGGATCATGTGGGCCGACCACTGCTTCACACTTCACGCCCCTGGTCTCCAGCCAGCAGCTTGCTCCTGTTGGTTGGTTGTTAGTGATTCCGCGTCAACGCTTAGTCATTAGTCTCTGTAAATGTAATGATTTTCCGGATGGCTGATCTTCTCCGCTATGCGATCCCCACTACTCGGCCAGCTGGATTCCCTAACAGTTTACAGTGGGCACAGCCAGCAAAGCTTGGCCTTTCTGACGGTATTCTTCGAAATTAGATGGAAAAATGGCTTATGAATGGCAAGAAGATATGACAAGGAGACCGTAGGGCATCTGCTTATGCCCTTAGTAGGTGTATTCCAGCAGTTCCTGAACGACACATACAGATTGCAGGAAACTACCATAAAGTCGCGCACATTATGGTCATGATAGCAGATTGAACTAGGGTACAATGTGTACAAAGTTTGAAGTACCTCACTCAAAAACCAGAGCCAAGGCCTCGAATGAAGGACTTCCCTGTCAGTTCACGGCAAATGGGGTCAGATGGATGAAAGTATGCATGTAGTTGGGGAAGTCAATGATGCCACAACATAAAGGTGAAAAGGCCCATGTATACCCAGGATACAAAGCTGCAACGCCACGAAGCCCACTCATTTCAGCACTAGGAGCCTCCGTTCAGGCTCCCTGTTACGTGTATCCGCCACAGTTTGACACCACCGCGCGACGCGACGGCCAGACTGCTCGTGGCCTTTCTTTGTTGTGAAGGAAAGCTGCTGGCGCTCGCATGCCGGAGACTTGGCTCGTACGTTTAACTGTCCACCGCATGGCCTGTGAAGTCGGCAACGGCTGCGACGCAGCGGCGGCGACCGCGACAGTCACTCGTGCAGAGGTGTCAACGGCAGGGAGAGATGGAGGCGGCGACGAAAAGGAAGCAGAGAGACTGAGAGTGGAGGCGGGCGATGGACGTGATGGTAAAGGCGAAGGTGATGTAAAGTGAAAGAGGAAGGCGATACAAAGGTGAATGTAGAGATTGAAATGGCGAAAGAATCAGAAATGGAGATGTGTGAAAACCGACGTTAAAGTCGCAGGAGGAAGTAGAGGCGGGGGTAGAAGCGAATGGATAAAGTGAGTAAGAATGTGCAGGTAAAGAAAGATTCAAGGACTTCAATAGTATAGGAAAAAGTACTATAAGATAATGTTATTTAGTAAAGTAGTCGAGATCTAAAACGAAAGTTGATGCGGAGACAGAAGGGCATTCATAAAATGATGAAATAACGAGTAGAATGGAAATAATAACGTAGAGTTGGAGTCAGAGAAGAAATAGTGCAGCGTGATCGAAGACATACAAGAGACGATGGATAGGAAATTTTATAAGGAGAGGGACGCACTATCGTTGCAGATTTTGAAGTCCGAAAGCTGAATTGAACAATCGTGATTCCGATGAATTTTTTTGTAGCGTTAAGTAGGCCCACATTTTCAGAATGAAAAAAACACGAATGTTGTGTTGAATTATTCAAAGAAGACCATTAATATGTTCACATCTAGAGTGGAAAGGCAGTAGCGGGTTTTACAGGGAACAGCTCCTACTGCAAGTGTAAATCTGTCAACCGGCGAGAGGTCCATCAACGTCAGTAAGCAACGCTCCTCGAGCATGTGGCACGGTTCCTTGCCGTCTCGCACGCTGAGAATTTATTTGCCTAGGCTACCGTCGGAACGCTCTGCACTCGGGCTGGTGTTTCTATAATTTGTCGACATTTTATGCCAACGCAACCATTTTTTGATGGTTTAAAACGAAAAAAGGTTGGATCTTTACTACTTGACAATGAATACTGTAAACAAATGTTCGATTTTCATTTTTTCCTTCTAATATATTCCTGCCCCAGTAGTTTCAAATATGCAGAACTGTTAGAGAGGTTTGTGGACAAGTGTGATAATTAAGGTGCTTTTATGCGATATTTGCCTTTTCCTTCCACGCTACAATCAGAAAATGAGAACACTAATATATTACGTGGATGCAAAATCACAAGTTTCGAGCAAAGTAAATGACATATTCATTCAGATTTGTCACTCTAAATAATAACTATCAATCGCTTATATTTTAAGCAAGAGATGTAGTATAACCCGGTTGTAAAAATATGTGTGATAAAGCTGAAGGAGAGGCGGTGAGATCGAAAGAGATAAAAGGCTTAATCGTGTAGGAGAGGAAAGACAGCAGCAGGACGAAGAGAAAAAAAGAGGAAGAAACTATTATACATCAGTCCACAAGAAAAGCGACATATCTAAAAAATGGTAGGAGAATTTTAATCTTAACTAACTGTTTATTTCGCTGCCAAAGACAAAATGTTATACTCTAATGATATCTTGTGAACTATTTTTATGGAATTTTTTCTAGTAAAACTAGTCTATTTTCTAAACATTATTTCACTTAATTCAAAAGTTAAGATTTTTTATTTGAGAGATGTGTTTATTTTGTTTGTGTATCGACGATAAACATTGAGTTTCATGGTATTGTCATTTTAATTCACTTCACAACAAACTCCACAACAACTTTTTTCCGAGCGGCGTCATGCAACGCGGAGCAGCCGCAGCGGCGCCCTCTGATCTGTGGGAAGCATCGCGGGTCGTGGACGGAATCGATGCCGGCGGCGGCGGCGGCCACTGCGCCGAGTACCGCTAGCCCCCGCCTCCGCCGCGCGCCCCACTGTTCCAAGGGTGCGGTACAGTACCGCCTTCTGACGCGCGCTGCGCCTCCCGCTGCTCCCCGAACGACCGCCCGCCAGTCCGTCCGCCCGCCCGTCCGCCCGTCCACTCGCCCGTCCACTCGCCCGTCCACCCGCCCGGCCACTCACCCGTCCACTCGCCCGTCCACTCGCCCGTCCACTCGCCCGTCCACTCGCCCGTCCACTCGCCCGTCCACTCGCCCGTCCACTCGCCCGTCCACTCGCCCGTCCACTCGCCCGTCCACTCGCCCGTCCACTCGCCCGTCCACTCACCCGTCCACTCGCCTGTCCGCTCGCCCGTCCACTTACCCGTCCACTCGCCCGTCCACTCACCCGTCCACTCGCCCGTCCACTTGCCCGTCCACTCACCCGTCTACTCACCCGTCCACTCCCTGTCCGCTCGCCCGTTCACTTACCCGTCCACTCGCCCGTCCACTCACCCGTCCACTCGCCCGTCCACTCGCCCGTCCACTCACCCGTCCACTCGCCCGTCCACTCGCCTGTCCGCTCGCCCGTCCACTTACCCGTCCACTCGCCCGTCCACTCACCCGTCCACTCGCCTGTCCACTCACCCGTCCACTCGCCCGTCCACTCGCCCGTCCACTCGCCCGTCCACTCGCCCGTCCGCTCGCCCGTCCGCTCGCCCGTCCGCTCGCCCGTCCCTCGCCCGTCCCTCGCCCGTCCACTCGCCCGTCCACTCGCCCGTCCACTCGCCCGTCCACTCGCCCGTCCACTCGCCCGTCCACTCGCCCGCCCACTCGCCCGTCCACTCGCCCGTGCACTCGCCCGTCCACTCGCCCGCCTCCTCGCCCGTCCACTCGCCCGTCCACTCGCCCGTGCACTCGCCCGTCCATTCGCCCGTCCACTCGCCCGTCCACTCGCTCGCCCTCTCGCCCGTCCACTCGCCCGTCCACTCGCCCGTCCACTCGCCCGTCCACTCGCCCGTCCACTCGCCCCGTCCACTCGCCCGTCCACCCGCCCGTCCACTCGCCCGTCCACTCGCCCGTCCACTCGCCCGTCCACTCTCCCGTCCACTCGCCCGTCCACTCGCACGCCCACTCGCCCGTCCACTCGCCCGTCCACTCGCCCGTCCACTCGCCCGTCCCTCCCGCCCGTCCACCCGCCCGTCCACTCGCCCGCCCACTCGCCCGACCACTCGCCCGCCCACTCGCCCGTCCACTCGCCCGTCCACTCGCCCGTCCACTCACCCGTCCACTCGCCCGTCCACTCGCCCGTCCACTCGCCCGTCCACTCGCCCGTCCACTCGCCCGTCCACTCGCCCGTCCACTCGCCCGTCCACTCGCCGTCCACTCGCCCGTCCACTCGCCCCCAGTCGCCCGTCCCCGCCCGTCCCTCGCCCGTCCCTCCCGTCCCCCCCCCGCCGCCGCCTGCCCCCCGCCCCGCCCCCCGCCGCCCGCCTTCGTGCTGGCAGCTGGGGCTTGACCCAGATGCCCTGCGGGACCTCTTCACAAAGCAGCCACCTGGGCGAGACCCTGACTGCCCGCAGAAGAGCCCCCTCCAAATTGAAATGGAATTATTTATCAAAGTCGGAACGTGACGATGGCCCCCGAGCGAACTGAAGATCGCCTATATAAATGGACTCGATCTCGTAAAATGAAGGGAAAAGAGAGCGGAAACAACAAGGAGAAATGGAATCTTTCCGGAATTTTACACACTGTTGGACATAAACAACGATATTGTCTTCCTACCTTCTTCGAGAAACGTTTCACGAGAAGGAAAGCCGGAACGTTTGAAATTTGTGAACATTTTCAGCAAACTTTACTTGACTTTGCTTAGGGGTGTTTGACCGAAGCTCTTCAGTTCCTGGAAGTCAAGGAGATACCGTGTGCGGTGCTTTAGACAGCCATTGTCTTCAATTTGCACTTTAAAAGTTACAGTATACTATACTATTACGATATATTATTCAATGACCATTTCGAAAACCAAACATTTTACCGATTTGACATACATCGCACTCACGTGGCTTACAGAAATGGAAAAGTTTGACCTCTCAAGGCAAGAGTAAGTGGTTCCTTTCTTAGTTGTTCATTAAAACCCATTGTATTTTAAATATAGTCGTATTGTGGTGTCAAAGACAATTTATTGTTTCTTTTTAAAAGAAGTTTAAGATCGTTTGCGGATAATCATTTGTTTCTATTAAATTAACATATTTTTTATTATAATTAGATCCAATCTATTTGAATTTTTCTCATTGAGTTGGTCTGCACTATTTCTACCTAGACCATCCGGCCGAGCTTAATAAGAAATCCTTTCGATCAATTGCAACCCCAGATATTTATTTATTTATTTATTTTACGTCAAAAAACAGTTAAAACTGCATATGACGTGCTATGGGGAAAAGTGAATTGTGTGCACATTTTCAAAATTTACGTTGGGGCTTTCATTGATTATCAATTTACCAGCCTATAAATTCGAAAATTCGAAATCCATCAGTATGTGTGTTTTGCCCCCCTTCCAATTATTCAGTACTAAAGACAGCAATAGCACACACTGGCTACTTTGATATGAATACTCATACCTCTTCAGAGATATTCGGTGTGAAGTTACACCCATTGTCTCGTATTCTGCCAGGTATCACTTTTCCCCTTAAAAAGTAAATTAATTAATTAACAAATAGTGTATCTATCTGTCTGAATTTGGCGTGACAGCCTGCGTGCAGGCCATGGCCTACCAGCAGCGTCCCGTCCTTGTGGCAATGTGTTAAGGGGGTACATATGGTTAGCAAGTCATCCCCATTCCGTATTCTGGTCTTCTCAGCCTGAGAAGTGAGTTTTTTCATCGTCACTCAGCAACATACGCTGGGACGTTGCATGGAAAAAGGCGGATTTGCCCGATTGGGAATCGAACCCGGGGTCGCGTCATGGAGCATGCTGACCAATGAGTTACCGCGATGGTAATGTATCTATACCAATCATATATTACTACGTTGTTTTTTGGTTAATACTCTGACATCTTACTATGAAGGCTTAATGTACTCCATTCAATCTCCAGAATTTAAAAGAATAAAAAGAGCCTTTCACACAGTTTCTATCAAAATAAAATGAAAATCAGTACTTAATACGAAAACTAGAACGGCAAACGTTACAGTTCACTGACTCGCATTTCTAAACATACCGCTCACGATTTCTGCTCGATAATCACCCTTTCCCAACAGTTTTCATTGAATAATGAGGTCCTTAATAAACCCTCTTTGGGTGGATCCTTCGTTTATTCTTCCGCTCCAGACTGAACTTCTGAGGGTCACGATTTCGCCGAAATATTTTCTCTTCCGTAGCGGTTACCAGCGACTGAAGGCCTTGATCTGGTGCACGAAAGAAAAACGCCAACAGCCGTGGCAAAGAGTAATGTCCTGTTCAAGATTCTCACCCCAGACGAGTATTCCCTCTACGTTACGCATCGGCGAGTTCAAGGGGAGTTGGGAAGCGGAACTTTCCAAACCCAATTTTTTTTTTAAATTGCGGTTGTTACGGTATAGTTGTGACCGCGTAAGAACTCGACCAGTGTGGTGCAGATGAATTGGTTGTTTGTGACTATTTTGAATTGCTTTTACCCGACTGTTGTTTTCAGAATGTTTAAAGACGTCATGATTCATTTCATAGATAGTACCAGTCATTTTTTCGGCGTTGTTTTAGAAAAAAAGTCGTAGTTATGGAAATGTTGCAAGTGATCTTTATCATTAACACAACTTTTTATTTTATTTATGGTTGCTGTTTAACTACCAAAGCGACCACTGTGTATAACATTGAAGGTAACGATAATAATGGTATAGACACACACAAAATTCCATGCCTCGGGCGGGATTCGAACCCGCGAACCCCTCCGCACCACGAACGAGTCAGCTTGGCTTTTCAGTCTTGGGGAACTCAGATATCCAGGTCGGTTTCACTTTATTGTACGCCAAATATCTGCCAACAAGAGTCTCATACTTCTCATTCGTTAACACTAATTAAGTGCAAAATCGTCGTAAGTCAAAAATTCTCGTTTTTCAGAAAACGCGTTTGTAAATTTAAATGCCTTCACCGCAAAGAAATATATGATGTTATCACGCTCATATACTATTTTGATTCCGTAACTTCAATTTTCACGCTAATGCGGAGAAAAATGCATAACATATCATTGAACGACACAAGCAAACATATTTATGATTCGAGTAGTAAACCTGACATTTTATTTGCGAGTAGTAAATGTTGCGACACAAAACCGATATGCCGAGATTGAGTTCACCTTGTGTAGTTGTCCAAAACGAATCAGGAGTTATAAAAAAAGCAGAAGAGAACTCTTAAAATTATACTCCACGTGGATGCTCAAGTTTTTTAAAAACCTCATAAATATGTACCCTACAACTTCGCGGCTGCTTAAAAAACAGCTGAATACGAAGTAGGAGAAATGCATACACAGATCAGAAGTCAAACGAGAATACAGCTGTTGAGCTTTTCCGTATTCCCCTCTATAAATTGCTTCTTCGGCAACGTTACTCACCGGAACTTCTTCCACTGTTGCGAAAGAGCCAACGTATTTCAAGTTTCCGTACACACAACTGATGTCACGGAGGAAGTTACTTCTCATATTCTTATTCGTGGTGAGCGACTCCCCCCTTCTTTTCTGTCATCTGCCCCCTCTCCACTCCGGTTATTCCTCTCTCCGCCTCCCGCCCCCCCCTCCACCCCATCACCATCTTTGCCCCCTCCGCCTCCCACACACTCCTTTCGCCCCCGGCCCACATCGTCTCCATCGACCCCTCCTCCGTTCCCATCTCTACAACCCCACTCCGTTCCTGCTCCCTCTGCTCCACACCAATGCAACTAGAATTGCATACTACCTCCCGCTGCCAATGGATTTTTGGTCATCGCAGTTGTCAAAATTTACATTTTCAAATCACCTCTACCCTCAATAAATCCACTCTTAACAGTTGTCATTGTCAATTACATGGTCGAACATCTTTGTTATGTATTAAAAATTTAGATCTGACGGTTTTGCTGCGTAAAGCGCCTTCCAGCATTTTCAATTGAGCTACGTTTTTTTGGGGACTGTCCTATTCACTCCATCATTGATGCAGATCGTTCCAGTCATTGTCGTCACATTTTATCTCGATTATCATTAAATGCTGACGCCAAATTTAACTTCGTTTTCTGTACAGACTACGAGTATCCTGCCCAGTTTTCATTTCAATTCAGGTACCGATTTACGTTAACATTATTGCAAATGGTGAAAACATTTTTGATTGACAACGCCTAACAGCATTTTCATCGAATGGTGATTAACCATTTAGAGCTAACAGATATTCAAAATATATTGGCTTTTTAGTGTTAGTGTTTATTTTGGCTGGAAAAACTTTCCCTTGTGTAATAACAAACCCTTCACATCATTGCACCTCCATTTTCAAACTTTTACAACTCACGAAGACTGCATTCATGAAAAAACACTTAAAAAATACAAGCAGAAAGCAAAATACAAGCAGTAACGCAGTAACGTACAATTTACGCAGTAACGGCCCTCAAGAAATTTGCAAACTTCTCCCTCAGTTTGAGCGACTTCGTACGTGGCGTTCTAGAACGTAGCTCAAATTAGACTGCAGTGATGAGAGTAAACCTTTCTTTTCAGTAACGCTTACATTTTACCCATTTGATATGTGTAGGTTTGCGCCGGACAAGTAAGGGACGGGGTTTTTCGTTAGGAAATGTTATAAAATGTTATAAATGCCTAAAAAAAAATTTTTGTTAAAAGTAATTTATAATTTCACTATTGGGCACAAAACAAACCAAGCGATAATTGTAATGGACGTGTTGAAAATTAACGTTTAGTTCAAATTAATGAAACACTAATTCATTTAGTGCGTTGGTTCTACTGTAATGGATGTGGAACATTCAATTTTATTTTTCCATATACTTATGTCTAATAAAAAAGTATTAATTTGTGAAAATAATATTCAAAATAATACTGTCTGATACTTAAATATGAAACTAACTTAGTATGTTTGCAAGAATAATATTAACAACCGCATTGTAGAGGGGTGTTGAATGCTAGGTGTTGTCACAATGTGTACAATTAATTAACTTAATTGTACAATTAATCAAACAATACTATATAGTTGCAATGAAAACGAGTTGCAGAAATTATTCTTGAAAACCCAAAACATTTGCAACCAAATTGTTTAGCACACCACCCACAGCCAATAATAGATTATTTATCACATACTGATTTAAAACATAAATTTCTAAAACAAAAAGTCGGATTGTAGTTTAAATTTTTTTTTTTTTTCTGTTTCTCTCACACGTAACACTCACGATGACGTAGACGGATTTATATGAGAATTTACCAGCAGGTAGTGCATAATTGAAAATGCATGCAGACCATTTTTATGTGCTTTTGACAACGAGAACACAGCTTGTGAAGAAAATTCTGAAGTGTTGAAAATCTCCTTCGGCCGTCAGGCGGGCGCGAGCTAGGGTGAAGAAGCACGTGCCGCGCCGATCCGACACCCGCCGAGCGCGACCTTGGATCCCGAGCCCGCTGACAGCAGAGTCGCTTTTATTCCAGAAGAATAAAAATAACGGAATGGGTGCCCCGGGACTGATGCCAAACCAAGCCTGTTATTTATTTACACACAGTGCTTGATTTATAAAATTTTACGTCCCGGAACGTACCTGAAATTAATCATTAATTTAATAGAAATAGTTAAAATTTAAAATTAATTACAAATTTAAATTTAATAATATTGTTATATTATTAATCATTTATTTATTATAAAAAAAACCTAATAAAATTAGTAATACTGACAGCACTGGCTTTGTGTGAATATAATAATAATAATAATAATAATAATAATAATAATAATAATAATAATAATAATAGGAAATAAAAACAAAATTTGTAATGGTATTTTATAGTTTGTTACTAATCATTTACATTACTTGAAAGTAAATTATTAGTGGAAAATTAATTTTGAGTGAACGAAAGTTAGCCCAACTGAAATAGAAGTTCCAAGTGTTCCTCTCTGTTTTTTGTTTTTTTTTTCTATTTTATTCCCCAGGTACCGGTATGCCTTTCCCGCGGCGTACCGCTAGAAGATGAGCCCTGTTCACACACACACATTTATATTCACCCCTAGTATAAATTGTATATGTAGTATAATTTAATATGTAATTTACAGAAAACCTATCATACTTCGTGCGTGACTGATATAATGTTATTGTTGGTTTTGGATATTATTAATACGATAATGTATAATTGAATACACAGAGAAACCAATTTAAAGTGCTCTTGAATTTTAGAAGAATTTACACGTTTCTTTTGTTACTTTTGCGTTATTGGTTTGGAATCCCTAATGAAGAATCCGACCAAGTGAAGTTGCAAGCTTTTGAGACTTATGAATTACAATATCGACAAAGACGGTCAATGTAATAAACATACGTTAAGTTACAAATCTTCTAACAAATTACGTACGTTGAACTTTTTAAAGCAAACTAATTTAATTTTAGAATCATTAATTTCAAGATTTTGTATGTATTGTTAAATTTTTCCCTATGCAGAAGAAAATGTAGTGTAAAATCGGCTCTGAAATAGAAAATTGCAGACTCGAATATCAATTCGATCTGGTTCTTCTCAACTGGTCTGAAAGCTGCTTTTTGCGCGGGCTGGAAAAGCGCAGCCGGCATCAGTTTTTCATTTCATTTTCTTTTTATTGGTCTTGAATTTACATAGATCAGTACTGTAGTACTTTTACAGACGTCATCGGTCTGGGCTGACTTTTCCCCTCGAAAGAAGCGCCCCCTCACAGACTCCACCTTCCGATTGTGCCCACGGCGGCTGTACACATTTCACATACATTTTTACACAAGTCTTGTTCTAATTACAAAGCCCTTTAAAAATCCGACTGAGCACTATCTGCGGCACAGTCTAATAAAAACTCGAGTGTCCGACGTCGTTAGATTTGCGAGTATTGAGAGATCTGCAAGTACCCACGCGGAATGATGCGATGTTTCAAATCGTGGAGAGAGGAATTCTTGTAAAACAAGAATGTAGTCTAATAATTTGTCGCGCTGTGGGAAAATGATGTCTTCATATAGTATATACTATCTGCAAAATGATATATTTTTCTAACTCATTTGTAATACAAACTACCCTATATTATAGTGTATACTATAGGTAATTCAACATACATCAGAAAATAACAGTATCAATACGTCGTATCGTGGTAATTTCAATATTGTCACAAAAATAAGAGTTGCTCATTCAAATATTCTCTTTTCTGTCAACGAAATCGCCAGCGCAGAGCTAGGCTCAGAGGCGAGGTGCAAAACAATCGGGCAGGGCCACGGTGGCGGTGGCTTCCTTGAAGCCCCAAAAAAAAAGACATTCTTCTGGCGACAAACTGACAGCCATCAATATTCATTGCCATTAATGTAATGTATCATCTTAAAGTGGTTATATCTATTTTTATACTCGTCTACGGGTGTTTTTATATAATTTTTGTTTAATTGTATTAATTATTTTTTATAATATTGTATGTATTGTTTATTTTAATTTTAGTTTTGTATCTTTTTTGCAGTAATAATAATATAATAATAATAATAATAATAATAATAATAATAATAATAATAATAAAAATTTAAAATAGTAATTAAAATATTTCATGAATGCTGTCTCCGTAAGTCGCAATATTTCGCAAAGTGGCAGTTTTCTGGAAAACAGTAGTGTACTTCATTTTCTTTTAAAAGTGTAATAGCTCTGCAGTAGCAACAACAACGGGGTTTATAAAAGGATTTCTGGAAAATGAACTAAAAGTAGTACACCACATCTTAAATGCCAATTTATTTTGAAATAAAACAAAAAATGCCATGACCGTTCGAATTTAGTGTATTTTATTATCTTCTGTAGATGAATTCCATACTCGACGTCTATGTCTTGCAGAGCTCAAATGCTGCAAACAACTTTTCCTTGAATCTACACCTCGCTCCCCACGATTACTGTATGTGTTTGAAAAATTGTCAAATAGGACTTACTGACTCATTGCTGAGGTGGTTTATAATAAAAATTATTAGGATATAAGGTGTTATACCAGGAGTTCCACCCACTATTAATAACTCCAAATAATTTCTAAACGGTTCATGTAATGGAAATGCAATGTCGACCAACAAATCGCTTTTGGGCCTTAATTAATAGACCGAACAGATAATATTGTAGTATTTTTATTTTTGTGAATTTAATAATCTTCAATTTGTTATCGTAACTCTTCTATAGTTTGGCACTGCGCATATCAATTATTTGATAATAGAAGGAAAATCAATGACACTTCAATTGTTTATTTTTGAAAGTAATAATGACAAAACAATTAATTTTCTTTCACATGATTTGGATTTAGAATCCAGAGTCCTGTCATATTCTTTTAGCAGCCCTTACAAGCGCCCTCCTGGCCGTCGCCGGCGTTCCCGGCACGTGACCTTGTCCGTCCCCTCCGCCGCGTCGCTCGCTCCCGGCTGATCGACTGGGAGGAGCGCCAGGGGGAAACAACCTCGGTGTGCATCGCGCTCGATTTGCTAAGGCAATACAGGCGAAGAAGACAAACAGTTGAAACTTTTTCATTTTAAAATCTCCTAGTTTTTTATAGTAATTTTCTAGTACTCCCTATTGTTAATCCTTCAAGTATTGAGGAGGAAGTAAAACGTTTCAAAATTACTTTTAGTTTTTACTGATACGTTATTGCTTGTTATTGCCTTCGGTACGAAGCTCGATATCTTCTTCTTTCTAGGGCTTTTATCCAGCCGACAGCCGGTTGCTTTTCGTCCCGATGGGACGCATATTCGACCACACTAGACACCAACACACTTGCGGGCTCCTCTGATCTGGGGTCAGCAGAACGCGAGCCCTCCGCGACAACTCTCATACAAAAACAAGGACCAAACAACCATGGCCAAGGCGGGACTCGAACCCGCGACCCTTCGGACCGAAGCGCTGAGTCGGTACTCGCTCTTAACCACCTTGGCCATCCAGGTCGGCGCTGCTCGATATACACTGCATAACTTACCTGGAGCGAGAGGATTGTTGTTACAAGAGAAATATAAAAACAATTGAATGCTGCTACATGTTACCTTAAGGAGGGAATTTTGGGAGAAATGGAAAAGGGAAGCTGAGTCGTTAATCTCTAGGTAATTAGTAAGTAGTAAGTGTGAATCAATAAAATGAGGTGAAAAAATAAAATCATGTGTGTACCACGAGCGTTAACTGGTTCTAATGAGGGCCTTTGTCGAGGTTTTGTCGCCCCCTCGATCAACAGAAACCTGATAAAGCCCTTGGTGCAAAAAGTAACTATTACCCAAGTTATAGCTTCTTGAAAAAGATTTAATTTCCAGAATTGAGGTTGTATCAATAACACCAACAGATCATTAAAGAAAACGATTACAAATAAATAATTTATTAATTACACACTCTTCATTCATTATTGCAACAATCATTCTATTCATAGTTTTCGAGAGGAAGTGAAACAAAGGAACTTAGTTTAAGTTTAGCACAATATAATCAACCTTTCAAACGCTACATGTTTTTAATATCGTTAATTCCCATTCTGGATGTGAAATTTTAATTATTAGATCAACGAAATAAAAAAACATTCTCGCTCTATGTAATACAAAGCTTGTTGGTGTCTGTATCTCTGTATCTTGATTTCTGTAGTATCTCTTCCCTCCCTCCCCGTCAACCATTCCAGCCTAAAGGTGTCGACCGCTCAGACGTCAAGGTCACTGCCCCGAAAGCAGGGAATTTTGCAATTGACTGTAGAAAGAAATTTTCAGTACGCATCCAATTCCAAATACTGTGTCTCAAATATATAATATTTTATACAATATTGCCAAAATATCAACAAATATATAATTGAATCTCTCTTTTTTAATATTGTTCAATGCAGGTGTACAAGCCGTGAAGTTAGGCAAAAGTGAACGTTCACTTACAACGGGAGACGCTGAAAATCTGTAAGAAGCGCGGGTGAAAGAAACGTGTCAAGCAAAAAGTACAGAAGAATACTAAATTTAATGCATAAACTACGAAAGAAAAACCCAAAAGATGAGCATCGTATCCAAATATAAGACAAAATGCGGTCGAAGGCGTGAAGGGCGCAGAACTTGACCGCACTCGAAGTATTGAAGCGAAATGAAGTGGCTGGTCTTTCAACACGCAATCAATAATTTATAGGTTTGTATTCATCAAACGTGGAAATCCATCCGTGCAGGGAGATCAAAAGTATTCAGTGAACACTTAAACGATTTATTGTTCGTGAAATTAAGAATAAACGTGCTGTGAAATTGAGAGAGTAATTAAAAAATCCGTTAGGTTCAAGTATCAGCTAGTACAGTCTGCAATATTTACAGAGAAAATGAGTGTCAAGCCTGGTAAATGTTATAGATGAGTATAGCAAATCGTATAAAGCGGTTACATTCGCAAAATAGTAAGAAATAAAAAACTTTTAAAAAATTTATTCATATTTTCAGACAAAAGCAAAAATTAATATTTATGGCTCCGATGGGAAACGTATGAAATGGCGCAATCCTAATGCAGAATTCGATCTTCAACATCTGGTAATTATAGAGAATGATGGTGACAGTTCCCTGGTAGGCTGGAGATGTATGCATGCATTTAATTTGGTGTAATGGAAGACAAGATTAATTTATATTTTAATGGAAACTATTCTTGTACTGCGCCTGCCTGCCCTTTTTAAATACCTTTGTCAACATGACGGGGACCCAATCATCAAGTCTCCCGTATTCAGTGTGGCTACACTACGCCGCTTAAACACCAAACAAATTCATACACCTCCCCAATTCCATGATATTAACCGTGTAAATCGTATGTGGTCACACATAAGAAGTAGAAAGTACTGTGTACCTAATAAAAAAGATTTTACACATGCTGTCCTAAGACAATGAAGTTTTATTGACTCCGCAGTGAGAGTTGGAGGAAATCAATGTGGGGAAAACCGGAGGCAATTATCAAGGCAAATTAAATCCTACACGGTATTGTATTACATAATGGTGTTGTTAAATATAAGTGTACGGTGACTTTTGTGCGTTAAAAAATTGAGTGTTTCATTTTGATTGTAATTGTTTTGATATCATGAAGTTTGTAATATTTAGAGCTTTCGTAATATGAGATAATATATAATACAAAGTACATTTTCTGTTGACTGAATTATGTTATCTACATATTTCTGTAAAACTCCGTTTATATTCTATAGATGCTTTTGTCAACTTTTCTCAGATGTACCATCACTTTCCCTGTAAATTTATAAGTTAAAATTAAAAAATTAAAACGATTCTGTTTCTCCAAAATATTACGAACATTACCTCCACGGCAAATTATTAACACTAATTCAGTATTGTAGGATGAAAATTGCGTTTCAATATCGCGAACCGTTTAAAAGTAATTTGAGTGGATTAGTAGTCGACCTGTAATGATCTAAACAAAACATTAAAAGCTCTAGCATTCGGATGAAGTATCAAAGCATTAACAGGCAAACGAAATCAATTGCATAAAAATTGATAAGCACCGCCATTCTTAATCATTACGTCAATTGTTACCAGGGGGGTGAAACACAATAACTTTTCCTAAAGCACAGATTAAAAAACACCATCTGAATCTTTCCACTCTACGGGGGATACCAATAAACGAGGCATTTCTGTCGCCTTCACACCAGGTACAACGTATCTCTAGAGCTGTTCTTGTTGTCGCTAACATCTCGTACCATTCCACCCCGGTGACACAGATAGTGCAATTATTTTCACCTATGACATCATCGCTATTGATTTCTCTTTTGGGTTATCAATATCACTGATATATATCCCACTAGTATCCATAAATCTTTAAGCGTGCTTTCTCAGTTTGATTATTAGATTTAAGATAAAATGTGACAATATTGTAATTATCATTACCTTCTCTATATTGCCTCCGATATATCTTTGGTGACTTTCGCTTTTGTGGTCTGTCTTACTGTTTATACCTTTCTTTTCTCTATCCCTATTTCCCTCCTCACTTTTACATTTTATCTCTCTTTCTTTCCTTTCTCTCTCCATTTTCATCACTCACGGTACGCGAAGACAAAGAGTTAATCCTGAATATTAGGTGCTGGCATCCGCACAGTGATTGACAAAAATGATTTCTTCTTTGACAGTATCGCAACGTGCAGACAAATAACAGGTACTGTCGTTAGCTTTCAATAAATTATGTATCTGTTTAGACCTTCATTCTTACTCAAAGTCGTCTTATGACCTTGACTACGTAAAAGTCAATTTGTAATATAATAGTTGTAAAAATTCAGTATCCCCTCGATACCTTAATAATCATGCATATCCATTTCTCCATCGAAAGCATTTTGTTGTGTTTGAGAATAATCATGACGATTACCAAAATATCAGTAAGTGAACTTAATGACGATAATCTCGCATTACTGCCCTTTTTTTAAAGAGAAACATAGTTGAAGTTGATGTTCAACCCTTTTCTCCTATTGGGGATACAGTTGAGATCTTAACATTCATACATCTTAAACATGCTTATTAAAAATTACTCACCTTCCTTTATTACGCACACCTCCTAAAAGGTACAACCAGATAATTTGGGCCAGTGTTGAAAAAAGTTGTTTAGCGTAGTAAATAAATATTTATTTTAACAATAAATCCCTATTCTCCTTGGTATTATCTCGAATTCACTTGCCGCGGTCGAGTTCATTGCCCTCAAACCGTCTGCCAACCCTCTCTGCCCCCCTCCGACTCAAACGACGGCCGTCCGGAGAGGGGAAAGGAGGAGGGAAGGAAGTGGTTCTGGCGATGCCCTGGGCATTTTCAGGGCCATCTGGGATTGCAACAATGGAAAAAAGGGGACACTCAAGCAAGAAAGAAAAACCGCATCAATAGATTTCTTTATAAACTATTTAATGTAGACTAACAACAGCTCTATTTCTTTCTTCTCGCCATTTGCGATTCAAGTAAAAGATTCGTTCAGAATATGCAGGTGAAGATGGTCTGAGCGACTGTTTTTTATTTTAGTCAGTAGACACTATCATGCATGCGTGTCATGTGCATGAGTCAGTGTTCAGAAAAAATATATTCATGTTTTCTATTCTAAATTAAACAATAAACGATGCAACGTAGCAGATGTTGGTCATATGATGAAATAAATTCAACAAATATTAAAAATTTGTCATAAACATGAATCCTTGTTTGTAAGCCAAATTTCAAATGACGGCACCAAATTTGATAATTGTGTGTGTGTGTGTCTGTGTGTGTGTGTGGGTGGGTGTGTTCGTTATTGTCAGGACAAGGTTTGTATAAAAGAAAATTTAAAAAATCGAACAGAATTTTTTTAAAACGCCATAATATGAAAAGTGAGTGAGTGAATGAGACAAAGGCAGTGAGAGATCGTCAATTAATTAACAAATTATTGAAAGAGAAAAGGAGAGGAAGAAAGGAGATGAGAAAATAGAGTGGGAAAAAAGATAAGAAAGACAAGAAAAGCGAGACGGAGAAAGAAAAAGGGGAAAAATAGAAAGGTGAAAAGAGAACTGAAAAAGAAGAAGGGAAGAGAGAGAGGGAGGTAACAGAGATAGGTGGAAAGAAGGAAAAAAGGAGAAAGAGGTAAAGACGGTACAAGCGAGAGGAAAGAAAAGAAAGGGGAAAAGAGACGGAAATATTAGGGGGAAAGTGAGAAAAAGGAAATAGAGAGAAGGAAAGCGAAAAGGAAAGAAAGAGAGAATGAATGAATGAATAAAAGTGAGAGGGAAATAGAGAGAAGGAAAAGGAAGAGAGAGGGGAGAAAAGAAAGGAAAGAGAGGGAAAAGGGGAAGGAAAATAAAAAAGGGGGGGAAAAAGGGAGAAAAAGGAAGAAAAAAAGGGGAAGTGAAAAAGAGGGAGGGGAGAAGAGAGGGAAAAGGAAGAGAAAAAAGAGGAAAGGAAGAGGCGCAGGACAACGTCTGCAGGGTTCTGCTAGTTTAAAATACAAAATAGGGGGAGTGGGCACTAGGCGTCAATGGCGGACTGTCATTACAAATGGAGGATGGTTGGCAACTCTAGAGCCACCGACCAGTTTGCATCAACATGTATTGTGTGGAATGTAAACACATTAAAACGTGGATTTAGTGAAAGCGTGCCGATAATATTTTTTAAACTATATTAAAAATACGTTTGGTATGCCAATGTTCTTTTTTATTGTTTTCTACTCTAAAAAACAGGATTTTCGTTAACTCGATCGACTTCCCCAGTTAATCCGCGTTAACGAGGTTCTATGTATTGCTTTCCCAACCTAATCTTATGATTACCACTTACATTAGTAAACATTTTACACTTTCCCCTTTCCTCTTACATTAATAAACATTTACTACTCCTGTTCCCCACCAATCCCTTTATATTCAATCTTTTATCTACTTTATTTCAGCATCATAAATTTTATACCTTCTTTAAAATCATTTTAATTAACCTCATTTCCCTCATGTTATTCTTCTCTTCTTTCCTCAATTTCTTTCGGGTCTCTTCCTCCCCAATCATCATGTAGAACCTGCCGGCAAAAAAGGGGGCTAGAGCATCCCCTGATTCCACTACAGTGCCTCTGACCGGGAGGTCCTGGCGTTCGAGTCTCGACGGTGGCAGGGTTTTTGACACTAGCTTGTCAGCTAAATCGAGTGAAGTTACTGTCTGGAAGAGAATTATAGCGGCCGGCTGCTTTGATCGGTAGTTTTCCATGGTTTATCCGATCAACACCAGACGATGCTGAAGCAGTACCCTAACAAACGGGCCTTGGACCGCGCGCGATCTTTCCTTCCTCTTCCTTTCATTTACATGCACCACACTACCACACATGTCGGGAGAACAGTCGGGAGCTTAGAGATTGTTCCATCTGGGATGTTGTCAGGCTGATGGAAGATGCCGGGTTGGAAAAACGCCCAAGACACCAGATGAGCTCCCGCAAGACGAGGTAGATCGGCGCCGAGCGAGGAAGATCACTGACACTTCTCTCGATAAAACTCATTCACTACATTCACGGGACTAATGACCTTAGTAGTTGACGCGAATGGAATCACTAACCAATCAATTGTAGGATCTGCTTCTCTCTCTCTCTCTCTCTCACACACACACACTCTCTTTCTCTCTCTCTCTCACCTGATCTCCAAGTCCCAGTTACACCCCTCCATTACATGCCGTTATGACTCTTCTCCCCCTGATATCCTACCATATGTTCCTACCTTATGTATCCAACCTTATGTCTCCTAGTTCATGCACCTAACCTTATTAGTTAATCTAAATTCCGCAATCCTTATCCTACTATTTTTCTTTATTATACCTTTTAAATATCGTCGTCTATTCCGGTCTCTTATTTATCTGTACATCCCGTTATATCTAGTTACAATTTTTTTCTTAATAACCTCCTGCCCTCGCAACTCTCTATCTCTTTCCCTTACGATTTTCTTCTTTTTCCTCCCACCCTTAGCATTACTGTCCCTTCTGTCGCTTACCCACTTTCTCTAAAGAAATATTGTCTTTCTTCTATCCATACTGACCATGTTCTTGCCCAACATTTTTTTTACTTCTTCCCAACACTATTTTGTTAATTTCCTTCTTGCTAAAGAGAAAAATATAAATTATGAACGACGAAACGAACCGAAGAGAAACGTCAAAATGATGTAAGATGCAATAGTCTAGTGTGGATACGTATTTATTTAATTTTTCGTCTTATAATTACTAAGTGTTGGTTCAGTGGCCGTCTCCACCGCCTTCACTATCACTGTCTCCATCGTCATTTAAGCCGCCGCAACAGGTGCTACCGTTCGCTCCGTTGCCCAAGGTGGTGTTACCACTAGCGTCCGTCTTCCTGCACTTCCACCCCCTCCCAGTCAGTTGTGGCGTCATGGAAAAACACACGAACGCATTTACAAGTATGCTGGTTGTTTACGTATGTACAATATCAACTTCTGCTCCCGAACTACACACTTGCAGTATTTCCCTGGATCCCCACATGGCTGGGGCTCCGCCTCCCCTGACATACTCGCGCCACTACCGTATTACTCGTACCCATTAATGGACACATTTGCTCCACCTAAGCGTAAGGCGTAAGGCTAAGGCGTAAGAGTTTGCATCGCGCGAGGCTGGAATAAAGAGAGCCCTCGTGTGGGCTCTGATGGCTCGATTTATACCAGAGTGCAGCCGTCCATTAGTCTAGCTTGGAAGGAGCTCGCGTCTACCACGACTTCCCGGTCAAGCTGGCGTCCGCTGTCTAAATGTATCCCCAACGCCAGGGCGCCAAATATTCAGCCCCGCAAGGTATGAACACTTCGTTCCTCTTACCCGGCCGCCAGGTGACGCTACACACAGTATTCCTCAATTCATAACCAGATCCGTTTTATGCCACCCCTGCCCTTTACAGTATTTCCTTGAATATTTGCACCGTTACAGATAACACTCAAACATGTTTTCTGTGATTTCAGAAAACGGTGTGTTTAATGTGTTTTGAACTGCTAATTCTCAGCCACTTTCTTGTCAGTATGTCCTACAGAAATTTGCAGGTGGGATGTAGACAATTAATATACTTATCCATTTGCACCATTTTTTATCAAATTACAAGAAAAGTTTTGAAAAATCAAGAACATCCATCCATCCAGACATTCCTTTTTTCGAAAAACCGGGGAAAATACAGCAAGGTTAGAATACACAAATGGTACACAAATGCGATACTACATCCCTAGTTCTTAATTAAAACATGTTGCTACAACAATCACGTTGAAATTGTTTCATGTACAGTTGTGGATTGTACCTAATACTCTAAACACATTTTTCAACATTAATTTGATTGGTTTTCCCAGATTACATACTTCAAATGTACATTCAAATAAAAAATCACTCCTTAACATTTATTCCTCTACTCTTTAGTTGCCTTACAACATACTTTTCTGATGAACATCTGCTATGGACTAAGTTAATAGCTATTTAATGAAAACATGCACATATCTTATAATTTTAATTGTGAACATTCAACTAATACACATATATAAATAATTTCTTCATACAGATATTCTGAACTTTTTCTGCTACCACTGCCGCTAGTCTTTGTACTATGTCTCTGCCACTCGATTATTTTCTATTTCTCCACTACCTCCTCTGCCAGGAGACTTCTTTTACTACCTGTCTGGCTCCTCTCTTGTCACACTCTCCTCCTTAGGTGCTTCTTCTGCCCCCACTGTTGTATTTTCGTCACCCACTATTATCCCATCTGCCAAAGTGCTTTTGCCACCATTGTCCCAATTTTTTCTTATCCTCACCAGGAGATATTCTTCTGCCTCCTTTGTCGCTTCTGTCATCCACACCGTCCTCACTATGTACATTCGGGACACCTCCAGTCTCTTCCATCGCCAACATCACCTCTACATCACCAACTCCATCACCACACCTATTTATCACCTCCTCCACCAACTCCATCTCCAATGACTAATTTGCCTCCCTTGTCATCCCCGTTTCCACTGATACAGGTCTGCATTACTTCCACCCTTTGGTCCACCGCCAGCTTCCATCAATTCTGCTCTCACCTCCTTATCTCTTTGCCTCCATCACAACTCCATCTTCATTGACTCTGTTTGACCTGTCTCACTTGCCTCTTCCTCAGTCAGCATTGTACCAACTCTCCGGACCACATGACCCTCAGCCATCACCAACATCTCACCTCACGGCCTATTCACCCACCACAGTCATCGTGAGTTCTGCCTCCACTGTATCCACCGTCTCTGCTGCTACAAAGTGGGCGTTTTCTCCGCCCTCTACACCACCGGCAGACTCCACCATCCTTAACATACCTCAGATCCTTCTATTTATCTTCATCATGGTTCATCTCATTGCATCTGCTTTTCACCGTCTCCCAGTGCCTCACTGCAACAATCAGCTCCTGTCTTAGTCCTCGGACCAGAAGTTCCATCCCGATGAGTGATTGATAGTGATTCCGGGCGCGTCAAATGCTAAGGTAATTAGTCCCGTAAGTGCATTGCATGTCTTTTTTCTTCTGGAGCTGGTGTTGATCTTCGCACACTGACTGGCAAATCAAACAAACCAACCGTCTGACTGTGATTCCAGGTATCTTCCATGAGCAGAACAGCTCAGTCAGGACAAACTCAAACTCCCCGACCCAGTCTATGTTCATGCATTTGCTTTGCGTATAGTGTATTATAAGGAAACAGGTGCAGTTAGAACAATGAATAGATAGATAGATAGATAGATAAATAGATATGATAGATAGATAGATAATTGATTCATACAGGTAGGTATATATAGGACCTCCCGGTCATAGGCACTGCAGTGGCTATCGCAACATTTTCCACCTCATTGCCAATCCACCCACATCAAACACTCACCTCACTCTATCCACTGTTTCGACGTATTCGCTGCCGGACATTATCTAACAAACGAATACGGACCCATCGCGTTCTCCTACCTCTGCGTCTCTATCTCCGCCACACGTACACTGGCACTACACCACATGTTTCGGAGACCAGTCAGGGCAAGTTATCCCGGCTGGGGCGTGCCCGCTGGTGAAGATACCTGCGGGAAAACCCCAAATGGCGAGTAAGTCGGCGCTGGATCGCCATCCAGCGAGGTAGAACATCTCCCAAGAGCATGCACTGCGCCTGGGATGACCTGAAGTCACGTACGCGGAATCGCGTACAACCGCAGCCAATCCATCGGCTTCCGCGCTACCGCTCTGCACTGTCGCGCCGTCGCGCCTCGTACCACGCGGGACGGGGACGGCGTCGGCGCCGTGTACCGTTGGCGTTGGCGGCGGCGGCGGCGGCGTGGGGCGCGAGTGGCCGGAGAAAGCCGGGCGCCGCCTGCGCCGCCGCTCCTCGCGGAGCCGTCAGTAGGCCACGAGCGTGCGCGCGGGCCGGTCGCTTCAGCAGCGTGGACGGGACGGGACAGAGGCAGTGCGTGCGTGTGCATTGAGGCGGAGCGGGCAGGTATGATGCCGAAGCGGCGATCGGCCATGACACAGATTATGATGTGACGGTATCTGTGGTTACCGACAGTTGCCACACAGTCGTGCGCCCTCGGTCCAGCATTCGCCCCTGCGGCGCCAGCGCTGACGGTGACCATGGCAAGTCAATGAAGGCTCTTGGGAGTCAAGGTAGGTCACCACGTTTTTATTTCTTGGCGTTCATTAAGGATGACAAGGGGCAAAAATATATATTAACTCCTCTGGGATGTTTTTGGGATGGACACTATCAAATATAGTTTTGGCCTCAATCAGTTTTCATTTTTTTAGAAATTTTGTACACATTGTACGCCTACGTTGTAATAGACGTAGAGGGAGAATATGTGGTAGGGATACCGTCATAAGAGAAGAAATGATATTATATTGTTACATGGAGAATAATGGACTTAGTCAATATCACATGTTTAGAACTCAGCTCCATTAGCGATTGTTTTATTTTGACTCTATTTACAATATTTCATCATTTTAATTAATTTAGTATGCCAGGAAGGGGCGTAAGTTAAACAAATAATGTACTGTATCGTAAATACGAAGCAATGGTGATGGACATGTGAACGCGAAAAAATCATGTCTCAGTTCCACTGTTTATTTTTCTTTCTATTTCATAGCATTAAGATATCAAAAAAGCTACGTATTCTTCATCAACCCCACAAGATATAACAATCTATAATATTACGTTTTACAGAGAATTATATATGTATGATACGGTCGGTTGAAATTTAATGCTAACATATTTAACAATCACGCGAAATTTGATATTACCATGTGTCAGTATATTGATGATTCTCTCATTGCGAATTCTTCGCGATAAATTGTTCGATATCAAAATAATTTTCTTACTCAGTTCTGTAATTTCTATTATCGTGCTCTAAATTATGTTGCAATCCATTTGCTGGTTCCATTATCATTTAAATATCTCTAAATATTCTAGCTATTCTTTCTATTCTCATTTCCATACTGATCACATTTGAGTGTATCCCTTTGCTAAAATGATGAGATAATCGAATCGTTAAACGATAACCGCTCAGCACTTCAAACGATGACATTCACAGTGTGCTCAAATGTGTTGACAGTAGATAGCATCTTTACGATCAAGCCATAAACCCAACATCCCTGCTTTTCTCCGTTTCTTTGATGCGTTATTTGGTGGTACTCGCTGCGGTCAGGAGTGGAGGTTTGATCGGATCTTAGTGGCGACCGGTCATGGCCCCTGCCTTGCCCTAAGCTGCCAAGGAGGCCTCAAGAATGAGTGAGCGCCCGGCGTAGAGTTGTTGTTGAATGGTGCAAGCGTTGTGTTTAGAATGCGCACATCAGAGCGATTTTTGATAAACATCCAGATTGGTGATTATTTTGGAGTGCTCAGAAGTACCTCCAGATGACTTGATGTTTGTTAGTTCCACGATGTAAGCAATGAACTTCGTATGAGATGAGCATTCTATTTTGATAGAAGTAAACGTACTAGCTGCTCAACATGGTATATTTTTTCCAAGTGAAAGAATGTATAATTATCGTAATAATTCATTTAATGATCAATTATTGAAAGAATTGTAACATAGCCCTTTAATTATTTCATCCTTCTTTTAGTTGAAGGAATAATTTCAGAGCTAAGTTGTCAATACATTCATGTATTTCATACGCACGGCGACAGTTCTACAGCTCTTCCCAGTTATGGGGTCGCTGCCTTTGCTCACAATTGGGACACAAATTAAATTGAAACGACCTCATGATAGTGTTCCTATCAAGTGAATTCCTTATTGAGACTGCTTCTTAGTTCTGATTTGTTAAAATACGTATCATCTTCAATCGCGGCTTGCAGATTTTCCCTCTAGGTACGCGGCTTGTAGAACTTCAGGTTGCTTTCAGATGGCGTTAGTTGAGATATCTGTCCTTATGAGACAAGCGTCATGCTTACTGCGAAGCAGGTAATGTCATGGAGTTTAAACATCGTAAAAAGTAAAGAAGATTCATCAGCATTCTTCTATGACCTCATGCGCGTTCCGGATGAGAAAGAAAGAGGAAATGGTATTACCGTGAAGGTGCTCTGAAGATGCAAATTTGAAGCATCATAATTAAATTTAAGTGAGACTACCTCAATAATAAACATTTAAATTATAATTTCACTCTCTTGAAGAATCAATTAGACATTAGTACGTTATTATAAATGTGAAGGAATTAAAAATAGCAACAATGGAATTATTTTATAAATAAAGTATTTATTTTTATTCATTATCGTAAAAAATAACTGTGACCTATAATAGGGAGAACAAGTAATACTTCTAATATGTATTTGAACTGTAGCAGAACCTGCCAAGTTTCTAGTACCATGGGTTCAGAAGAAATATGGTAGCTGCATTGAGTCTCGTGCTCTGACTAGGGATGAAGCTACAGTTGTCTGATGCTCTTTTGTGATTGTTGTGAGTTGTCCAGCCTATAGAATCAGAGTGTTTGTGGATATTCAAATTACATTAGGAAATAGGAATTTTAGATTATCTGTCATCTAGATTTATCTGAGTTCGTGAGAAGAAAACATTTGATAAGTGCAGATAATCGAGTATCTGATAAGATGCACATAACATTACAATAAACACCAAGTGTTAAGAGAGATCATGAGTTTGCGTCTAATTGTTCAGAAGGTAATTGAAAAACAAACAAACAACATTCAATCATTATCTTCCAAGTTCTTTCTTCATGTCTTGTGGAAATTTATTTGTTATATTTTCCATTTGCTTATTAACAGACATGTGTTTAATATCAGGTATACAAGTGCCAACTGATCTTATTTATTGCTACTTCAATATGAATGTGAGTTTTATTGGGTTCGAGTGGTTTTATGTTTTTTTTTTACTTTTCTATAAGTCCACAATAATATATTCGAAATACAAAAATTGAATTGGAAACATATTACGGACTAATACAAGTCGATAATTTGAAATATACCCTATAAATGTTCAAATGTTCAATGTTGTGGGTTGCGATTAACATCTTGCAGATTAACCGATTTCAAATTCAACGGAGTCCACTTTCTCTGGGCACCTCAAACAAATACATGACTCATCTTTACAGAGAACGTACAAAAAGCCGTTGTTGAAAATGAGTTGAATCTCCTCTGAGAGTCAACGTTTGCTTGAGAAGACATGACTTGCAGTGAAAAGCCTGGTGAATGGGCGTTGGTACCAGATTGCGATCTGGCGCTTTCTCATGTGCCTGCCTATTCGCGCAGGAGTGCTGTTGCAAAGGAGTACGATCATTTTGTTTCTATCTCACATTATCTATCATAGTGACCGAGAAATTGCAGTGGTAATTATGAAGGCACCTATGCTTCAATCCGTCTTTCCCGCTAATATATGAAGATATGAAAGAGTACAGTGAACTGAATGATTACCCCTTCCATACTGATGCATATACTTTTGAATTTGAAATAAAGAAAAAATGATTGATTTGTGCTTTATATTCTTATGCACAGATTTTCGATGGAACATGTTGATCGCTCTCCATTCGGTTTCTCCTTACTTTCTTGGACTACTATTCATCGTTCTTACTCAACTCGCCAAGGCATAATAATGATATGCTGCTAGATGAAGTGTTCGTTCGTCTGCTTAACAACCCAAGTCAATTATTGTATTAATGATAAATCACAAACATACTAAAATGTCAGGGCGTCTTGTACTTAGATCCGTAGGGAAAAGATGTGAAAGGATCAATGAAGTGAATAGTCTAACGGGAACATCTCGAAAAACTAGTACTGAAGAGTCATACAGGCTTTTGTGTCTTCAAGTGACGAAATTCAAATCAATTAATTCCCGACTGTATCGAAGTCGTGGCGACAGACTTATTGCTATAAAGTGGGAATCTAGTTTCAAATCAAGATTCATTACCATTAAATTGTAGTCGTATTTAGTCGGCTACTACGACAAATGCGAAAAATTGTATGTGTACATTAGGCTCTCCTCTTCGTACCTACTAGCTTTCATTTCTACATGAGCGTGATGAGTATCCTTCTTGCATTTTAATCTCTCGACCTTTGAAAAATTTCATATAGAAATTTATTCTTACTACCGGATTTATAATGCACATTAATTTCTTGCAGTGGCAGGATGTGCTCAACCGAGCATTAATGGGAACTGAGACTATAGTTATTAAACCAAAATTGTCTACATTCCTACGCTCGTGAACTGACGCGACCTGGACAACACTTTTATTAATGAATCTCTTTTGAATATTGACCTTTACGCAGACGTGTACGCCGGAATGAAATACAAGTTATGGCACGTGAGAAAGGATGAAAAAAGTCTTCTGGATTGTGAGCTTAGACATAATTGACCGAAATCAAGTACGGTAACTGCTATTACACTAGTTACAAAGTAGATTTGTTAAAATGCAGATTTATGTATTAATGAAGTACATTGCCTTGTTGTGTCTTTTGAGAAAATCTCAGTTGCATACCTGGCGCATTTCGTCAGTCCTATTGATATGACTCATTTCATTTGTTTCATGGTTTAGGTTGTGTAACTACTAAGGTGGTATAGCAACATTTTGTAGTAACATTGGAGGTAATGGAAACAGTGTGGACATGACATCCATGTCAGGGAAGATTTGAACCCGCGACCCCGCTCATTATTTTATATTTCTACTTTTTTTGACAAAGTAGTCATTCCAGAGGTGAATCCCTCCTCCGAGTGACCGGGGCTCGGTGCATGTAGTGTCCTGCAGCGCCTCCTGACCAGGAGGCCTGGTTCCCTCCCCTCGGCAGGATTTTCGTACTAGCTTTTCAGCTAGATCAATTTCGTCGCTGTCTGGGGAAATTCTAACGTGGCTGCTCTGATCAGTGGTTTCCGTGGTTTCTCCATTCAGCACCAGGCAGATGCCAGGCAGTACCCTGAAACGGAATATTACGGACCGTGCGATCTCCTTCCTGACTGCATCCTATCCTCTCCCTTTACACGCACTTACACTGGCGTGGACTGCCTGCCACGACATTCCCGAGATCGGTCAGGGCTTGAGGCTTGTCTCGGCTGGGCGGTGCCCCGTTGGAGAGTCGTGAAACTGATAGCCGACGGTAGGTCGCGCCCGATCGCCATCCAGCGAGAGATACCGCCTCCGAGGAAAACGCTGCGCTGCAGCGGGATGTGGCCAAGCGGTTGACGTTGCCCGAGCACGAACCGTCAGTCGGTCGGTCAATCCCTCCGACTGGCGCGCGCGGGCGCGGGCAGCTGGGCCCTTCCTCGTGTTGAGGCGCTGGTGACGCTGCCGCCGGGCTGGTTTCCTGCAGCGCGATGGAGCGGACGACTGTGTCTGCGCGAGGCGGAGGCTGCACGCAGGCGGAGACGGTGGACGGCGCGGGGCCGCACGCGATCACCGGACGCTGCGCGACGTCCGGTGGCGGCGCGGCGCCCGTCGCCGCCCGACCCACGCCTTCGACCTCCGACTCCGGTCTGCGCCTCCGCAGACGCTGGACAACCCCTCAGCGCCAGCTCGACCAGCACCTCTAAGACCTTTCACCTCCGCCATCTCTTCTCTTCTGCCCCCTCCGCCTCCACCCAGCACCTGCGGCCGTCTTCAACACAGCACCTCTGCTGCCTCCAACTGCCCCACCGCCAGCCACCGTCTCCTCCTCCCCACCGTCTTTAGCCCGCCTCCTCAGCGCACCTCCGCATCTCCTCTCCTTCACCGCCCTCCCACATGCCAGACTCTGTCATCGCCTCCTCCTCCACCGCCTCCTCCTACTCCACCACCTCCAGCCCTGCTCTCCTCCTCTAGCCTCAGCCATACATTACGCCCTCCTCTACCATCTCCTCCTCACCATACCAGCCTCATCAATCATGCCTCTGCCCCTCCCTGCTCCTCCTCCACCATCCTCCTCTCCATAGTCTGTTTCTCTCTATCATCCTCCTCCACCACCTCCCTCCTCCCCCACTGCCTCAACCACTCCATCAATCTGTCCACACCTCCTCCTGCTCCACGCCCACCATCTCCCCTCCTCCTTCTCTTCCACCAGCCCTCCTCATCATTCCTCCCACCACCCTCCTCCCCCTGCGTCAACCTTCATCCCTTCCCTGTCTCCTCCACCACCTCCTCCTCACAATCAACCATATCATCTGCCTCTTCTATGGACTGGCTGTCAGCTACTCAGTGAGTAGTTTCCGTGTTTTTTCATCAATACTAGTTGAATGCAGACAGTAGATCAACAAGGACTATTAAGATGCACGATCTTGCTATCATCTTAACCTGCCTCACTGACTCACATCTGGACATTCCTGTCGGAGACCAGTCAGGAGCATAGAACTTGTCTCGTTTGGAGCAGTGCTCCATGATATCTAGAGATGGAAAACCCTGCAAGCTGACGGATGGTGTTTCAGGCTCAGGTTCTTGGGAAGAATTCACCACCTCCCGAGATGAAACATATTCTTAATGCAGCAGTTGACGCTCCTCAAATGAAATATAGTAAGTAGCATATGAACTCCGCTACCTCTGTGGAGGGCTTAGCCCACCTCACAGCAACTCTTCCTTCACCTCCTCCATGTACCAGCCTTTCTTGCGCTACTTTCTGACAAGCACAGAGGTCTCATTCTTGGTTTTCTCGTTCCGTTTTACCCGAAAATTACACCACTGTTTTTTTTTGTGAATTCATTACGCACATCATTTGATTTCTTTTTTATCAAAGAAAATATACACGCTTTTCTTTGTGTTTTCTTTTTAATGCTATTTGTGTTTCATTTTCTTATCCTTTCAATGATGAATTTCTCTAATTTTTAGTCGGTTTCCACGTGACGCGCTGTTCTAGGTATCTATTCGTTTCTTTTCTTTCCTTCCGTCATTACGACGAAACTTTCTCAGTCTCTTCTATTCTGTAAAGGCATCTTGCTTTACACTCGGCGAAATACTTCCCGAAAAATACCTGACGACCAATATACACAATGTTCACGCGCGCGACTCCGATAAGCATTTGTACCAAAATGCCCGTGTGCCGAGTAATGGCGGAGGCTGAGCTCGGACGCAAGTGAATCTAACGCATTATGCCGAGAACATTACGACTTAGACGATCCTGAAGCAAGGATTATTAGTTACAAGGATTGTTATAGTCAGGAAGTAGATTTCAAGAAAGTACATCAAGGAAACATGCAGATTCCTGGGCATAACTACAACTGGAATATGCAAAATCTTTCGATATGCCAATTGCGATCTAGTAAAACATACGAGATGAATACAAAATATACCTGAAATAAATTAAACTAAATCCATTAACTCGACTAGTGAAACATGCATATAGAATACGTTTAAATTTTGTCAATTTCATCGTGCGTGATTGGAGTAATTAATGTTCGTACATAATTTTTTAAAGAAGTATTTTCCCAGTTAGGTAATGTTTTATCGATTCATAATTATAGTGCCGATATCAGTAGTATTTTCGTTGAAACATGATTTTGCGAACAGAAATTGGTATATATGACATGGGTCTGTATATTTTGAGACTGACAACTACATACTCCCCCTTAAAGGCAGGTGTTTGATTATACTAATGGTATAGTGTTTTACAGAAAACTCCTTCATTTTCAGGATAACCACACAACACCCGTGATGAACAAAGCAAATGCAAATCTTTGACATTCAGGTTTATAGCCCTTTTGTTGTTGAGCGTGGGGAAGCCCAGACTGTCATCTACATGAAAGCAATGTTTATAATGTTCTATTCGTCATTGTTTGCTTGTGGATCACACTTTGCATTTATTCGCTAACATCGCGCTACAATCAATTCTCGCATGGTAGCGGCCCCAGTCAGTCGTCATTTGGTGCGAGCTGAGCCGAACCCAGAGCCTACAGTGGTGATAGATGGCGAACAGTGTGAACTCAACTGGCGGGCAATGACACACTTTACAGTCTCATCAAATATGATTTTCTGACGATATCAACGGTGGCGCGTTCTGTTGCAGCAAGCACCTCACCAGAGAGAAACCAAGCCAGGTGGCCTCGCACCTGAAACGATGACAGCGGCATGCTGCAGACCTCGCCGTGTCAACTCCGGAAACATTCAGCCATCACCTGAATGGATCATCCTCTGCCCACACATAGCGCCTATTTCTAACACCGCTGGTTATACCACATGTGATTTCTCTTACTTCATATAAATTAAAATAATTAAAACTCTAATCAGGACGCGACATCACTATGTGGCAGCCAAAACTGTCTATATGCAGTAGTGGTTGTGCTAGGCATAATTTGCCGATATCATTTGTACGAGTAGTCAGCTCGATATTTGGCCTGACGAGCGTAATTCAATTCAGCTCGGCGCTCGGAAGAGAGTCTGTCATTCTGTAGAATTTATCAGAAAATGAAGTTTCTACTGAAGCCCAAAGAAATTATTAAAGGATGTTTCTTTGAAAACGTTTCCATTTTTTAAATGAAAATGAGTATTTTGAGCTAAGTTTCACAGTTCTATAATATTTTTAAGTGATATTTTTATAAAACAATGTGAGGATCGAAAGTTGATGTGAAGGAGATATAATTTGGGAACATCGATAGATAGCAGCCAGGAGAGGTGGTGCGAAACCAGAATTCAGCCCAGACTAAAAGCCTTAAAAACCTTTAGTTCAGAAACACTATGCCATTCTGAAAGAATCACTAGCATTTCCCATGAAAGTCTCCATATCTGACCAGGAAGCATGTTCAGAGAGAGAGAGGAGAGGGAGAGAGGAAGGAGGAAGGAGGAAGGAGGAAGAGAGGAAGGAGGGAGAGAGGAGAGGAGGAAGAGAGGGAGGGAGGAGGAGAGGGAGAGAGGAGAGGAGAGGAGGAGAGAGGAGAGGAGGGAGAGGAGAGAGGATGGAGAGAGAGGGAGAGAGAGAGAGGTGGAGGGTGGCGTAGAATGCCTTAAGGGCTCCGCAGTACGTCAGCTCTTGTACGGCCATTGGTCGCACCTTCGTGACGCGCGTTCGCCGCCCCGGCCCCGGGAGCGACGCACCGCAGAGTGTTGACTCGGCGCCCCCTCCCCCCCCCAGTCACCACCGCCACCACCGCACGAGGCAGCTCATCTACTTGCATTCTGCGCACGCCATTTCTATCCAGCTCATCTATTTATAAACAGGGGCTTAAATGCAAACAATTTCATTGAACAGATGATTACTGATTCGGACCTTAGCAAGCTTGGTCGACTAGTCCCGTAAATTGCAGTGTGTTTTTCTAAGGAGATGAAGCAGTTGTGTCAATAAATGTAGTACATCTTTTTCCTCAGGAGATCTTCTTGCCCAGTCTTCCCCGCTGGATGTGGATCCAGCGCCATTCTCATCTAGTGGCAGTTCCTTGCCAGGACTCCCCTGCAGAGGCACTGCCCCCTCCGGATAACTCTAAGCTCTGACAGTCTCAGGTATCTTAGAGTATTGTGATTGTGTGTAAATGTATTCACTCGACGATGTTTATTTATTGCATACAACATTGAAGTAATTTCTGTGAAATAGCTCTGGTATCTTCCTCATAATTTTGTAATGCATGGTTGTTTATGGTTTTGATCTAGAAGGATCAATTACTATTTACTCAATGTCTGTATCTTGACTTTCTTACATTCAAGACTCAGATCCTTTGTAGACTACTTCAGGATATGCTGCATTTCAGACAGCACCATTTCTGAGGCCACATCAGATGTGTTCCATTATCTATTGGTTCCATCTTGCAGACATGTGAATTTTCAGTTCATCTAATACCACAGTTATCTGCATTATGATTAGTGTTCCCATCAAGATGATAACATATGATCCTAAATGAACTGAACTACTTATGTTGAGTTATTTAAAACAATTAGACTCTCTAGGATGTGTCTGCCAGCACCAACCTATACACCTGTTCCACTACCTAACCTCATGTTATATCTGACAATCAGTCAAGTGATTTCATTGTAAATCTGGCTGAAAATTTACGATAAAAATATGTACCCTCTTGCATTAATACTCATTGTAGAAAACAGTCTGCAACATTGGAAAAGATTTACTCAAACTTTTATCACTTGATTTGTTACTATTCATTTCAGCATTGGATTAAGATAACATAAGTGATGCCATAATTATTTTGAGACTCTTCTACCATGAGTATTCAGAGGAGTCAAGGGTGGAAGACAGGAATGAGAGAAACTTTTGGTGGATATAACTTACAGAGAGCGAATATGGAAGTGCTTGCAGTCTTGTATCGCTGATGTTACCAGAAAGTGTGGTGTGCGCTAGAAAGTGAAATCTGCGACGAATATCTTTCGTATTTTATTTGATTAACTGGTGATAATCTTCAGAATTCGCCTTACATTGATTAGTACAAGTGTAAAAGACGACGATAACACGGACGTTACATGATATTGGATTTGGGTCTTTTTCATACTTCAATATACATTTCACTTTGAGACACAGTTTGGTGTTGTCCTTCACAACGTATGCTAGTTGAAATTATTTGAACTCAATGTCTGTGAAGATATATCTCAGTTCTTTCTCACCCATTCCTTCTATAAAATTAATGTCTTAGCTTATGAACTAGAACATTTGAAAAGAGATAATGGTCTATATGATGAGTCACAATACACAATCGTTCGACTGAATCACAGTTTTCACCGTTTACATTTTCGATGAAATCGTCTCCTCGATTGATACTCACTCTCGTACGTAATGCGTAAACGAAATTAGTCGCACTTGAGTTGCTGGACACAAAGGGAACATGATTTAAGTGCGGTCTATTCAGATTTCCATTTGACATGCAAAAACCTCTAAATAGAGTCACGCTGGTGACACCATTCAACGCTGTATCTTGTTTTGCATCTGAATTCCTAGTTAATTGGCAGGAAAGTGTGGAAATCTGAATTACAGCATTCACTCGAAACAATGCACTTGGCAGTGCTACGGGGCGCATCCTCTACTGTAATGGAGCCGTAGCGCTCGTTAGAAACTCCGTCAGCTGCCAATGTGCCTGCTCTGTTCATTTACGTAGAATACCTCAGAGGCGGTTGACTCTCTTCTCTTGCATGCAGCTCAGGCTTGCATTATGTGTTGCATGATTACCCTGCATTTCAACGTATTGTGTGCAAACGGCCTCGTAAGACGGCGTTAAAAGTGTTGGTAACATAAAACGTCATAAAAACAATTTTCTTTTTAAATATTGTATAGAGAGATATGCGATCCATTTACTAACACATATACGTAATTTAATTTTAACTTTTCATACACATGATTATAATAGTCTATTATATTGGCAGTAGAAAATAGTGCTTATTATTTATGATGCAGAAAATGTATTCGTATGGCTATAAATCTTACTTACGTTTGTGTATTTGAGGTCAGAAAGTATCTATGAAAGATTTTGTATATGATTTTCTATGTAATACAGAAGTGATATGTGTCATTGGTAGAAAACGAAATGGTATGAAGACAAAATGGTATGATCGGTATTAAATTGAAAAAATAAATTACTTCATAACGTCCCCTAGGATTATCATAAACTTAATGTTTGTAAAAAAACGGCCATATTTTTTCTGAGGAGATATGAAGTGATGACAGTATAATTTTAATTTAATAATAATGTAATTTCTTCTTATTAGTTTTCTTAGTACGATGTGAAATTATGATCTAGTTCACTACAGTTATCATAGTTTTTCTGTTCATTATCTTCTACTTTGTATTTATCGACCAGACTCATTAGGCCTGGTGCGGTGCGCAGGCAAAGGAGGATCTGCGGTGGAGTACCTCATCCTGTACTTCTCCGGCGCCCCGCGCGGCTTTGGCGACCTCTGCGGCGGATCTGGGTTCACGGCCTCGCGGGTGGGCGCTTGTCGATGGGCACGGCGCCCAACTCGAAGCGCGTCGCACACCGCAGGACTGGCCTCCGACGCCGCTCAGGCGCTGCCACCATGACCAGCCGTGACAGGCAAGACGGAAATCAGATAGGAGCCGGCCGGAGGGCGAGCGGGCGGGTAAACTGGCGGGTGCACGGCGGGCGTGCGGGAGAGCCGTTGGATGGGTGAGCTGTTGGAAGGATGAGCCGTTGGATGGGTGAGTCGTTGGATGGGTGAGTCGTTGGATGGGTGAGTCGTTGGATGGGTGAGTCGTTGGATGGGTGAGCCGTTGGATGGGCCGTTGGATGGGTGAGCCGTTGGATGGGTGAGCCGTTGGATGGGTGAGCCGTTGGATGGGTGAGCCTTTGAATGGGTGAACAGTTGGAAGGGTGAACCGTTAGACAGGAGTGTGATTTAGTGAGAGGATAAGTGGTGAGAAGGGTTGACTGGCGGATTCATAAGTGAGACGGTGAGCCTAAGGCGGCGAACCGGGCCCGCCATTTGGGCGACTGGGATTTTGGCGGGTGAATGGGGTTGAGCGGATGATGGGGGGGGTGAGAGGATGTTAGGTGAGGAAGAGGACTGAGCAGACAGCTCAGCTGTGAGCCTTTGCGTAGGTGAGGCGTTGGTTGAGTGAGCGAGCTGCTGTAGAGGTATTGGAGGAGGGACAATGCTTCACATAACTAATGCTTCGTTCTAAGCAGCGTTTGGCGTCTGAACGTGGTAGATTGCGTTGAGGGGCGATGCGTTCTGGCGGGGGCCGAGGTGGATTGGCGCGCTGGCGCCGCGCCAGGGCTGCCAGGACCGCGACCTCACCCGTCGATCGCGTTTGGACGCGGGCGCCTTCGCAGCCCAGCCGCACCGCGCCGTTTGCGTAACGCCCGGCAGGCCAGCTGGCACGCCGCCCCACAATGGCGGTAATTCTGAAGCAGCAGGCCTCCGCGTGCGGCTTGGAGCTCTTAAGTGGCCTTCGGGGGCAGGTGCATGTATTGGCCGTTCACGGTACATCGCTCAAACCTCGACCAAAACCAGCGGTGAAGTTGTCAAGTACAGAGCCGTCGCCGACCTGGATGTCCGGGTGGCTGAGCGAGTATGACTCAGCGCTTGGGCTCGCGAGTTCAGGTCCATAGCAGGTATGGTTGTTTGTCTCTTGACTTTGTATACGTTGTCGCGGAGGGCCTCGCGTTCTGCTGACATCAGAGGAGCCCGCATGTGTGTTGGTCTAGAGTACAGTCGAATATGCGTCTCATCGGATAAAGGAAATATTTGTTGGCTGGATAAAGCCCCTAGAAAAAGAAACCAAATCTCTGATTTTGGCACGGGATGAAGTCCCATTTCTGAGTGTCAAACCGGTCCGCTGGAACAGCTAGCGACGCATCCTCGCCTAGACAAAAGCGATCCTCGCTGGAATGAAGGTGAGCAGCTGATGGTTCGGTGTGCGGACACGGGACATGATGAAATGGACAGGGCTGGACTTGGGATGGGGAGACTTTAGGATGTAGGCAACTCCTGAACGCAGATATCCTGTCGAGAGAAACTTGTCTCAGTATGGACACCTTCAGGATCTCCTTTCAGCCTGAGGTATGTCTTCCTACCTTGTCCACTTATTCCCCTCGCCACTTCTCATCCTTTATCTTATGGTATCACAGGTGTTCTAGAAACCACATTTTAAAGTATATGTAACTCTCTCCTATACCGTATTTAAACACAGCCAACGGGTATCATCTAAACTTTTTCCCCACAATGATTAAGAACAATCATAGTTAAAAGGATATTTTTAAAACCATCTACCTTGCTGAGAAAACTAGTAAATGAAGAAACACTGAACACTCTTTGCTTGTAATGTATCTGCAAATGTTTGTTTACTTTTTCTCCAATAACAATATATTATAGTGCAGTGGTATCTTTATACAGTAGATAGTTTTGATGTCAGCTCAATTTTAGAGTGGGCTCATCAAGAGAACTGTCAGTGGATGCTGCAGCTCAAAGGGACGCCTCAGTTGGAAACATGCAGTGCAGTTTGGCTGTCTGAGACCAGACAGACCACAGGCAATCCCGAGCGGTGCATCTCCTACCTGTGTGACCTCTCTCCCTCCTGCTCTATTCTCGGCAGGCACAGCGAAAGAGAAACGGACCGTGAATTTGCAGACCGTAACCGATCCTTACCCACCGCCAATCAGGCGGTGGTAGTACTGGACATTACAGGCAGGGTGCAATTGGCCTGACCACCCACTTGATATACGTTGTAACTCCAACAATCTGCACTAGCTGTGGGTGTTTGTGGCTGATTCTGAGTAAATCTGGCTTTCAAAGGATGAGTTGACAACAGTTGCAAAGTATTAGGCGTTCTTCTCCTCTCTTTCTTGTTCGTGTTGTCTTATACTCATTTCTTATCAAATCATTTCTTTTCCTCCTGCTTTATCTTTCCCTTTTCTTCTTATTGTTCTCATTCTTCTCCTTGTCTTTTTCTCCTCCTCCTCCTTCCTTTTCTTCGCCTCCTTCTTTTGTTCCTTTCCTTCTCTTCTTTTCATTCGTTTCGTTTTTGTGCAATCCAGCGCCATGACTGGCGAACCTCATCGCGCCCGCCTCCGCTCCTTTTGTGCTATAATTGTTTCCTGCTCAATGCAGAACTACCTCATTTATTTGTCCTCCCGCTGAAATATGCTCTAAGAAATTAATTCTGGTTTGTTGGTCAAGGCATCAAAGATACACACATTTTATGGTGATCATCGACAGGATAAATGTATGAGTGAAGGGAAGAGAATAGATCATTTTAAAAACGCTTAGTGATGATGATGGAGAAGAAAATTAATAAATTTGCGTCGAAAATGGAAGTGTCTATCAGAGTATTAGTTTGCTGTTTGACTCCTCATACGAATTTCATAAGATTATGTCTGGAATTTAGAGCGATGGTTGGATAAAGGTGACGTCATAACCCATATTGCAAACAACTACCTTGATGACATAATATCAAATCGTTAAATTTTTCGAAGCAACTCTCTCTCCCCGGGTGACATTCATTGGAGGAACATAAAAATATGTTATGGCTACGAGACGTTTTAGTTTCTTAGTTCTGCCGTTTTATGTAAGAATGATTCCAAATATAAAAGCAGAAAAATATTTACTTATTTCGTAACGTCTTGTAGTTCATTTTGACATTAGTATATATTACAGGAGAGTTGACCTGTTGTAACAATAAAACAACTTTAAACTGAATTATCAATATATGTATATATATATATATATATATATATATCAATTTGTCAAACAAATTTGACTTGAATATATTTCTGGGTAAAAAAGTATGAGTTGCATAGGTTGCCAAGCCAGTATATTTTCTGAACATAAGGATTAAGTGCAAAATAGGAAAGTGAGTATTGCCCGCAGTCCGTGATCGGTTTGTTGGTGTAATTTTCTGCCTTCCGCCCGAAAATTATCGGAGGAAACCACAACCTCTGACAATAAACCTCAGACATGGATTTCTTTGCACTTAACTAGAGTCAAATCAGGTGTTTCAGTGTTATAAGAAAAATTCCTCGGACATTTGCAGATACCTTCTGTTCTGTAAACAATGGTATCTACATCAGGTGCATCGAAAGAACAATGTCGCTAGCAGTATATACTTCATAAATTAATGCACGTTTGTGCGCTTTTCAGTTATTAAGAAAAACTATTTTTCCGGTTTCGGACACAGGTTTAAGATTAAGTTGCGATCTTGCAAACACATATGGGTCAGTACCTCGTAATCAATAGGTGCCAAACCAAAACGAGCATTTGTGTTATCTACTTGTACATCATGACTTTATGATACGCATAATTATGTTTTCATGACATATAACTCATACCGTTTGGACACTAACACTTACGCCGATAAACATGTTCAGAAGCTATGGTTACTGGCCCAATATTTTGTCGCGTCAAACAGCCGGTAGTTGTGTCATCAACACAGCTTGCCTCGTGTTTACGTGCTCCCGCGTCACTCGCGGTGCATGTTGGGTGCGACCCCACTTCCGCGGGAAGGCAGTCCAGGGCCACCGCGTAGGGTCGCGCCGGCGCGAAGACCTGGATAAACGGCCATTACCCGCCCGGGGAAAAATACGCGACCGCTTTCCATTTTCTTTGGGTCTCCGAGGGCGGGCTTTCTCTCGGGCGCTCGGCCGCTGCGCCCACTCGCTACCGACGCTGTGCCCAATGACAACCGCCTTGCAGGAGTGGGCGCGCCCTTCTTTGATTATTTCGCGTTTCAGGCGCATAATATAATAGTCATTAGTAGTGGGCGGAATTTAATGAAATATCTTTTTTATTTCCTTGGAAAAATGTCTTATAGCGCCGATTCTCTTTATTCTTCTATAATAAATTTAGTTATATTGCATTATTTGTCGATATCAATAACTACCTTTTTTACATTTTCCGTCATTTTTATGTATTTTTTGCTCATTTCATCGATTTTAATGTCATTTTAAATCGTACTTGATTCAAAGTATTACGGATACGCTGTTTCCAGCCTCTTCCTCTTTTCTCCTCCCCTTGTACACACGCCCAGTAACATGTACTACACCACCCTTCCGGAGACGTCAGGGCTGGGCTTGTCCCAGCTGAGGTGGTGCCGCGCTGGTGCGGAGTCTAGTTGAAACCCCACTAATACGACGGTAGGTTAGCGCCGGATCGCCATTCGTCGGAAGATCACCGCCATCTCCCGATAAAACATGCTACACTTAGGATGGCAGTAACTCAGTTCACGTGCCTGAAACGGAAAATCAATCAATCAAGCATGTTAGTGTAAGTTTATGTACGTAAGGGATTAGGGTAGGACAAGGAAGAGGAAGAAAAAAGTCGTGCGTGGCCTATGGTGAATTTCTTACGATGCTGCTCCGGCATTCACCTTGTGGTTGATCAAGTACGATGACTGCCGATCAAAGCAACCAGCGCTGGGTTTTCACTCAAACAACGATGTTGTTACCTGCGAGTAAAAATTCTCTGTGGACTCAATCCTAGCAGTTGGTTAGCTGCAATCACGTATTTGTTAAGTGTGTGTTTTGTTCCTGTTCTTTATTTGCTGCCTACCTGTTGCCACATTCCTGGCTCTCTGCTATCTGCTCCCTTATTACCACTGATGGCCATCTGTTTAGATCAGATGCCATAGCATCTCATGCCCCCTTCAGAAATCCTCTGTCTGTGAAGGTTGTTGCCACTCCACCACAGTGGCTCCCGTTGAAGGCACGAGGATATGCTTCAAAATGGCACCGGGAGCGGTCCCTCAGTGCATCAACTAATGTTGACAGGGACCGTTGTCTCGGTGTCAGCTGAGTTCACGTCCCGACGGCGTCAGGATAATCGACACTAGCTTGTCAGCTAGGTAAAATTCTGGAGGAGAAATCTAGCGGCCGGCTGCTCTGATCGGTTGTTTTCTTCGGTACTTTCGGTTTGATTCGGTTTCGGTACTGATCGGTACTTTCTCCGATCAACATTTCATAGGTACGGTGAGTACCTAACGACAGGCCACAGACCGTGCACGATCTTTCTTCTCTTTCTTGTCCATCCTCCTCCTTGCCTCCGCCATACTGGATACAACACCCATGCCATGAATGATTAGGGATTTAGAATTTGTATGGCTGCGGCGGTGCCAGCTAGTGGGAGATACCTGTTAGAGAGCCCCCTTGTCGACGTAGATTCGCTCGGATCTGTATCCGGAGAGAATCACCACCACCGCTCGATGAAAAAAGAACTAAACTTACAGGACTAATTACATCAGTAGTTAACGCGCCCGGAATCAGTAATCGTCAATGAATAAAATCCATTAGCTGATCAATCCAGAAGAAGAATTTATAACGCTAATTTATCATTTAGTGACGCAGCGGTATGACAGTCCTTAAATCTTCCGTGATTTGCTGAAACGTTTGAAGAAGTGTCATAGGAGGCAAGCTGTCGGAGAGTTTGCTTGCAATTTGGCTTCCTTGTGAATGCAGTGTTGGTGGGCACTTACCATTACTGGAAACTTTCGTTCACCACTAAACAATTCGCAGGCAACGAGGTCCTAATCCCAAGCATCCATTTTCGTGCGCCCGTCTCACTGGACAGATCCTGGTGGAAAATGTAGGCGCTAGGACACGCCTGATGCTAATAGAATCAGTTATATTGTGATCTAGCTGCTGGACACTTCGGTGGATTTTCGTGTTTCAGGCGCGTCAACTGCTTTGGTCATTAGTCATTAGTATGGTATGTTTTCTCAGTGGCGTAGTCTTTACTGGATGGCGAGATCCGGCGCCGGCCTACCGTCAATAGGGTTTCCCCCAACAGGACTCTCCCGCAACGGGGTACGCCCAGCCAGGACAGCTCTAAGCTCTGACGGTCCCGGATGTAACCAAGTGATTATGAGTACATATTTAGTGTAAGTATGTTTATGGCGGAGAGGTTCGGACAAAGGAATGGGAAGGAAAGATCGCGCGGTCAGTAGCCCGTTGGTAGAGGTACTGTCCGGCGTCGCCTGGTGTTGATCGGAGAGCCACGGAAACACCGCTAGAATTCTCACTCCCAGGCACCGACTGGTTTTCGATCTGGCTAATAAGCCCGTCGAAAATCCTGCCGCCATAATCGAATCGAACCTAGGACCTCCAGTCGAGGCGCTGCAGTGGCATCGATCATCTACTAATCACCAAGCTGAACACCCAAAATCGCTCTCTCCATCTTCCAGTAACTTTTGCCTATCCAGTAGCGTACACATCATTTCAAACGTTGCCATCTTATCATGTTACGTATTTGATCATATCATATCTTCTCACCTAAGGAACTACCAGTGCAATACGTCAGGAACGCAAGTCTCGGAACTAAACCTTGCTACTCATTTTATTGACCCTTATTCTATTAACAGTATCTCATTTTGAAGTGACATCAAAATATAACATTTCAAATTGAACATTTCTTTCTTTTGAATATCGTTTGAATGCCGTTTTGTACTAAACCTTTTCGCGAAGATGTAGATTCACAACGCCTCCTTTTAAAATGTGATTACCATTATCAAATGAATATATTTGCTCCGCATCGCCGCCGTTCGTGCAGAAATGCGTATTTTCATTCTCTTGCCGTCGTCGCCGCCGCAAACGAACATATGGAAAGTCTGACTGCGAGCCCGGCTGCCTGTCGCCGACGACACTACCTCGTATCGTTACATCCGCAGGAGACGTCGGCGGCGGCTTGTTAGTAGCGGTCGGCGCCCCAGTGCAGCTGCGGCTACCGGTCCCCTCCGCTTCCCCCCGCCCCTGCACTGCCCCCGCCAACAGCCTCTGCCGCCGACGCTGCTGCCAGTTGGTTAGTGTTTCGTGCGCGTCTGTAGTGTGGCATTGGTCCGTAAATTATGTTACATATTTGTCGCAAGCGATTGCAGTGAACTTCCCCGGCTTAAAGATGAGATCCATTGCCGACCACGATCAGGTTGGGTTTCTGACCAGCTACCTCTCATCGATGGGCATGGCCCCAGCGGACGCTCTGGACCCAATGGTTTCCCGGCATCTGTGGTAGTGAAGTGCATATACGTAAGTGTTAGTGTAAGCTGGCACGGGGTGAGGATAGGATAAGGGAGACGAAGGACAGATCGCGCGCGGTCCGTGGCCCGTTTGTTAGGGTACTGCTCCGGCATTCACCTGGGTGATCAGGGCTGGAAACTACCGATCAGACAGCTCGACCGCTGGGTGCCCTCCTCAGGCGGCGTTCAAGTCGACAAGCTATCGCTTGGTCAAATCCTGCCGCCGCCAACTCCACCGACGCTGCTCTCGTTTCCCTTCACCACGCCTATCGCTCGCCGCCCTGTCTCTTCCGCTAACGACGCCGTCAACTGTCACGGCCGACAACCTTCGCCCATTACGAATTCCACACGAATATCCAGGATTTGATTGGTTCCAAGATTAAAGATTGATGATTTTGTCTACTGACCAGCAGTGCATTTCATTATACATCATGGTCTAATGCGTTTATAATCAAATGGAATATTCCATGTATCGATATCTCATTGAGGGATAGTCGACATATTTTCATTTCTGGTAAGTTTTTTAAATACAAATAAAGTATGTTTGAGAAATAATCAACCCATATCATTATAAAACAAACCACTAACAATTAGAGCAAATTTAGGAAAAACACCCACATATTTTGCAGACTTGTTGGAATTTGCAGCAGTTGATTCTAAAATGCTGTTTTATTGTATTTTATTAGAGACTAGGATATGAAACGATGCATAGATGTTTTGAACTAAGTATACCAATTTGACACTTTCTGACAGATTTCAACATTGTCACTTTGCATTAATGAAGTACAGAATGGAGTATCAAAGCAATGAATTAATATCTTTCATATTTCATTTCTTGCCAAATCTTGTAGTGTCTATGATCCTTTCTACTAACCAAATTAGGGAGCTATATTTACCATCTGATTTTAAAATGTCTAGAAAATATATATTTCCAACATAGCAGATGTCAGAAAGAGTGTCGTCATTCCATCCTTGATCCACCTGTCAATTTATGGTCACACTACCCTCCACTTTCTCCCATCTACTCCTAGACACAGGGCATCGATGGCATTCATCCAGCACTTGGGTAAATATGGTGATGCTATCGCGGGCTGGGTTTGTTTGCATTCAGTGAGGTAACGCTCGACTGGCCGCAACGCTCGTGTAGTCGGCACATGATTGCGAAAATCTTGTTCTTTAGCATTCCTGAATCAACGAGAATGTTTCAATAGCAAACGTACAGTGGATTCGATTAATGACACTACCAAGGAAGAATATCATTTATGTAACATAAACATTTCTTTAAATATTAAATCTTCATATTTGTATTAGTGCGTGAAGATCTGTAGATTTATGCAGCGAGCATCATGACATACAATCTTTGAAGAAAATCTAATTATTTCAGTTAGATGAATTATCGGATGCACATCCATTAACAGTGGATCCATTCCATTTATATATTTTCATTGTTTTCAAAGGGAACATTTCCCTTTTAGGTCTTACTAATGAGACAGTTAAGAACACCGTGCCTCTTTTGTATTTCAGGTGAAACCATTAGATCCTTATAGATATGTTTTAAAAATGTAGTTAAGTTTGTTCACAATCAGTAATCTTACAACATTGTTGTGCTCAGTTTCCTCAAACTTCCACCCCAATTTAATGGATGTAAAATTATGTTTATCGTTTAATGGATATTAAAATTATTACATCAAGTGGTTGACAACCAGACTCCGTATAGGACATTTTAAACTCAGTCAGCTACTAATTAAAAGATACTCATGATCCTTACCAAATTACGGACTCCAGTTTCCATGAAGCATGTATAGTTGATTGTCACGTAGTGAGACTGTGAGACAAACTTAACATCAATGTATCTCACCTGTATATTAATTCTTATCAGTCAAAGAAAGTGTCAACTCTCATAGGTGTGCTAAATGATATTTAGCTAAGCGGCTATCGGTGTCTGCCCTATGTATGGCATCTAGATTTAGGATTTATTATGTGCATCCTAACAGAGATGTATAACTAGAAGAGTGAATTTTATAAATGTATTTTTGTAACTTTGGTCACCAATGACCTTGCTGTTTATAAGGCGACCATAAATAAATAATTTAAAAAAAATATGTTTAGCGAATACTACTTATGACGTTAGAATTTGTAAAATTGTTGACATCATTTGCTGAAATACTCATAAATAACGTACAAATTGATAACATCAATTAGCATGATTTAATTTGCATTCAATTGACTAATTTTTCACCATTGCTTTCACCTTTTCATCATTAGAAGGTCAAAATAATTTTCTTCAAATTGTAATCATCGATTAAATGGAAAGCTTCAGAAATGAAGTATTGATATGCATCGATATTCACTGTGAATATTACTGCACCTGTATATACCCGTAGAATGTTGGTAAATACTGGAATATCTGGAATGTACACTAGAGACCACGCTGCAGACCCTACCTTTTGTTCCATCTTGGAATGACCTTTGGTACCTGATGACATATGAACTAAGTGTGACTGGTGTAAATTGGAATTGTTGTAGGTATGGATAAAATGGAAAGTCTCTTTCTTGGGGTAAAAGTGCCAAGCAGAACTATGTTTTCAATATCGTATATTATATAGATCTACGTCAAATATGTTGATCTTTTCAAAGAGACGTTCAAGGTCAACTCCTACGAGACCTCAGAAGGATATCATGGGTTATGAGTAATACAAATTTAGTTGCCTTCTGAAGATCAAATAGTATTAACATCCACGATTTGTCCTTTTATGTTGACCGAGATCACAGGCTGTTCAAAAAGAAAATGTGAAGGAGAGTCCCAAATCAGCCAACTGGTTTACAATCTTCCCTTACAGGTTTTAGTTCTCTCTTTTAATGTTTCGGGCTCTCCGAAGAGCACACCTAAATCTTTTAAAAAATTAAATGCCGCAACTAGAATCTTCTTTTGAGAGAAACTCCAAAAATCATTTCATCACATTCATTCCATGACAGATCGACAGATGTTGTACGGGAATCAGAATACAATAGTAGAAGTGGCATTGTAATTGTAGATCGTGGCATTTCGACAGGCGTTGGCCGCGCGCACAAGGCCTCCTAGCGCGGCGCCCGCACGTCTCGCCAGCACGCGTGCGCGGTGCGTCTTTGTTCTGTGGCACACGCCCGCACGCGCGTCGCCGCCGCCGGACACCAACCCAGCGCCAGCGCGCCAGAGGCAGCACCGTGCGCCCCCGCCAGCTGCCCGCCACGCCCCTCGGCCCTCTTGCAGAACATGATGCCACAGGACCCGATTACCGCAAAGTGTTGGCGAGTTATGAGACATCTTACCTGAAGGCTTGATCCTGTGTTTCATTGGTTGCTAACGTTTCTTGTTCACGTGGAACTTCTCTCTCCCTCCTCTCAGCTCTCCAGTGCCCTCTCCTTCCCTCCACCTTCATCTTTCGCTTCCCCTCTTTCCTCCGACCTCTCCTCGTTCTCTTGATTACCCTCTACCCATGCTACCTCTTCTCCCCCCTCACCTTTCGCCCTCAGAGGAGCTAACAGCCATACGCCCACGAGGCTACAGTGGCCACAGAAGGTGCCAGCTAGATGTTGACATCTGCACTCTGGTGGAAGGCGATCCGTTTCGCCCTCGAAGGGCCAGCCGCCTCCACACCGAGGCCTGTATTACGAAGGTGCCGGCTAGATATATTGACATCTTACTGGTGGAAAAGCGATACAACAATGTTTCATTGGTAGTTAACGTTTATTGTTTACGTGAAACTTCTCTCTTCTTTCTCCTTCACCTTCTTCCTCTCCGATCCACAGTGCCGTCTCCTTCCCTCACTTCCAGATTTCGCCTCTCCTCATTTCTCCCACCTCTCCACTTCCTCTTCTCTATCCACGCCTCCTCTTCTCCCGCTCTTGCCCTTTCATGCTCTCCCTCTGTTCTTACATTCTTCTCTCTTCATACCTCTCTTCCCATTTCACAATCCTGCCTCTCTCTCTGCACGACCTCCTCTGCCTCTCTCTGCATGTGTCTTTATCTATTTCTCTTGTTCTTCGTCTTTCCATCTCTCCACTTTCTACCTGTGTCGGTCTCTATCGTAGATGACAAGCCACAGACCCTATAGGAACTATAAATTTTTCGGGAAAGAAATGGAAAAACTATTGTATGGGGATTATGAGGATGAGATTTCAGTGGCCGAGTACTAAATATCTAAGAGATGAAAACGGGGAAATAATTAAATTCAAGATAGCAATGAATTTCATTTATGGAGGTATGTTGAATATAAACGTTCAAAATATTTGACTGCAAACACAGTGACCGGCGACCGTGGTGACAGATCCGAGGGTTCCTTGTAGGGATTACAATCTTGGATCGAACAACTTGCTACGGGCGGTGTGACGTAACCTACGTGGGATGTGCAAATAACGCAATTTAGTTCATATTTTTCAATTTTTGTATTCAATCCTTACGTTTCATGGTGACATAGACATTTCAGACGTAGAGATTTTCCTCATATCCCTCATCTCTAAACAGCCGCTATACCATTTCTCCGAAGACTGTGTATCTGAGGATGAGTCATTGAATATTTGAAATCATTCCAGCTTGTACACAAGTTGTAAGAAAATTAAATATCGTAATAGGGATGTCTATTAACAGATAATTGAACCCTGGTTTTAGTTGCTGTCAAATCAATGGTGAAAATTTAACCAATAATTTTATTTAAATTATTATTTCAAGATGTATAGCAAACATATTACGTCTTGGAATTTGGTGACACTAATAATACAATATTTCTCGGAACTGAATATTTTTGTTGAATTACCTATTTTGTTTGTTTACTGGAGCCTACACCAGATTAAAATTTGGGTTGAAATGTATATATATATGTATATATATATATATATATATATATATTTGTGTTTGTTACTCTTCATCAAATATAGATCATTCTTTGTTCTCAAACACGACTTTCCATAGCCTTTAGGCGCCTTTGCCTCCCAACCTTGTCTCTTTGTCCTAGGCGTGTCGCCAGTTTCGCGTCGTGCTTGGCTGCGGCTCCCCACCTTCCCTCCCTGCGTGACGTGTGGGTGACCACCAGTCTCGCTGGCTGCTGGCTTTTAAGGAGCTCTCACGGTTTATTATAGCGAATGCCGCGCGTGATTTTTATCCTCCTCGGTTTCCCCCACACTCCTTTTCCCAGCCCATTTGTTTCTGCGGACGGTGTGTCCCATGTTTTGGCAAAGCAGGGCGGTTTGTGAGAGCAGGTGTAATTGCCTCGCAAGTCTGGCCGTGTTGTGACGCGCCTAATGGAACATGCTGATCATATTATCAATAGCAGCTGTAGATGGGTTATTCCTTTGTCACCAAGAGCAGACTTTGCTGTGTTGAGGTGGTTGTGAGGCTGGGCAGACAGTTGGAATGAGATCATTTCCACATAAAACATTTCGTCAGTTGGGCATAGATGAAATGAACTGTATTTAAATTGAACATAGTTCTAGCAGTTTAGTATCATATTGTATGTTAATGACTTTTAATTTTCAGTGCAGATTTCATTTCAATAATATCTTCTCCCAAAGTAGAAGACAGAGTCATTTATTATGTTGCTCAACTCCTATATTTAATTTGAAAATAGACAGCCTCTGATTTAATAAATATAGAGAACGTTTTCACTTTCCAATGTTCAAAAAGCATGTGTAATGGGACTCCTTTGCAACAGTAACATATTTCTGGTAGAAAATGGCGAAATGAAAGCCTTAACTTATATATTAAGGTTCTAAGTTTATTTTTGCTTTGATTGTTTTGTCATTAGCCAAACTCATTAGCTAGACTCCTTCAAATCTTTATAACACAAATATCATTATTAAACATTTACTGCACATTTTAGAGTATTTCATTGTTTAGATCAATTCTCAGATCGATGCAAATAATTGGTATTGAAATGATTTATTGCATCCAGAGTAGATATTTTCTTACCTGCAACCTTATTGTACCATGTAGATTTTTAATATTTTTATCTAAATAAAGATGTTCAACATTGGGGATTACTATGGCCCCATTTGTGAAGTGAACAGAGGACAAATTGGTCATAACTAACTGATTTGATTGAAATCAGTCGATGTTTACTTTCCTTTAAATAATCGTTCGTCAGGAATTATTTATGAAGGCCATGAGATGTTTTCATTTGGCATTTCAAATAGTGTATAATGCATGCTATTAACCTGGTGTACATGCAACGTTCTTATAGACAAGATATTTTTGTGAGATCATTATATGAGTGGCGCAACAGTATTTTGCGGTTTTCAGAACAAGCTTAACCTTTACTATTTGATAAAAATACCTTTAACAGACGTTATATTACAAAATTCTTGCGTCTCGTGTTGTAGGATGGAAATTACTGGTAGCCTTATGTTCTATGAGAAACAAGATTTCAAATGTTGTAAATGTTGTTCTTTGCGAAAAACCTTGCAGTACGAACATAAATGATATTGAATAATGCTGAATATTTGTTGTAGAACTGGATCCTTGACATTCCTTACAGATTGACAGAACAGCCAACTGTCAATAGACCATATTTAATTCATTACGGACCAGAAATACTTTTAAATTTACATTAAAATTGTTTCTATGATCCTTCATCCTGCTGCCTGTTCCCTGAAATACATACTTTTTAAATGTATATAAAGAAGCTATCAGAGAATATAAGAATGCTAGATATTTTTACAGTAGTTCATACTGACGTTAGTGATCTTACATATTATTTGTATTAACGAAATGGAAATGGTAGTTAATGTTATCAGTAACATTTAAAGTATTAAATAATATAGAAATTAACTCATGATGTATCTCTCCTTTGTTTTATTCGTTGTTTTGTTTCTAGACATAAAACTAGTGGAAACTTCCGATCCTCTAATATGAATACGAACATAAATAGTTCGTATAATTCATACCAATAATTAGATCTGACTAAGTTAGATTATGAAGTTCAAAGATATACATCAATTGAACGTTACAATAAATTATTCAGAAAATGTTTTAATGGTACAAACATGTATTTCAATCCATTCAAGTGTCAGATCCGGTCCTAATTCAGCTTGTGCATCTTCCATTCAAATGCTTACTGTGCAAGACATGAGCTCAACTATCAACTTAAATAGTGTGTATTTAATAAATGTTCTTGTGAGTAGCTTTATTTTAATTGATTTTTGACAGTTTCATTACCATAAAATCGAAACATATTCGAAATCATTTTCTGCATTAAACTGATATTCATATTTTACTTGATTATAAGCTATTCCCAGAGGCAGTGATATCTCGGATGTGAATGAAAGTTGCACATATTCCGGTAGCAATTTTGAGTACTATTTCTCTTTTTCGTAATTCCTGTGATTTTAATTATCCATTCAAATGGTGTATTATTCGTGAAATATTCACACCAAATATGCTCAATTTATTACTATTATTAAATTCCACTCCTCGTGATATTACTTACGGTAAAATCTGACTCACATTTTTCTTCTAAATAAAGATTTGACAATGAGCAACTAGAATTTATTTATGATTGTTTATAACGGGTATTTTTTAATTCAGTCTTGATAATCCAGCACTGACAACTCTCCAGAATCCTCTTGAAAAGGTGAACGTAAGCCCTTTTTTCGCTGCATTAAAAAAATACCATCCTCGTCAACCACCAGCATCACAATGACACCTACGCCTCGTCACTTTCCTGCCAGCGCGGGCGGGCGGCCGAGAACCGAATCCGCAGTGACCGGGTCCGCGACGCGGCGCAGCTCCAGTAGGCGCCTATCAGGTCGCTCGGCGCACCAAACCGCGTCGCCCACGTGTATTTAAATCCCCCGCCCCCGGCCGCCGCAGCTGGCGCTCGGCCTCCTGACGCACGCAGTGGGTGGCGTCCACTGCGGCTCGGGAATGCCGGTACAACGCAATTCCTCCGTTGAAATGTTCAGCTTTCGCCGTGTTTTGAAAGATTTTCTTATTATTACTATTGTTCACTGTATTACTATTATTTACTAACATTACTGTGTGCATTAACACTGTGGCCTGTACTATTAGCCTGTACTATTGGCCTATTGTACTGTATTACTATTATTTACTGTATTACCATACATGTACTATTATTACTATTATTACTATTATTGCTATTACTATTACTATTATTGTAATTAAGTCCATGTTCAAGTATGGTATTATGTTTCCTTCTTAAATGGCATCGATCAGAACAAAGGTTATACAAATTTGCTGTATTTGGAACCATTCGTGATTTCAAAGCAAAGTAGAAGAGACTGATATTGGACTTTATAAATTCATATGGTTCCAGTCTTGATGTATGAGTAAGTAGGAACTGGGCATGGAATAGAGCAGAGAGGCAAGTTGAATCCTCAAATTACCTTCTTGAGAGTAGATGGATATTCTCGGCAGACCATGTTCAAGTGTGAGATAGTCCACCTAAATTTTCAGCCTAAATGGCAAAATCAATGACCTGATACCAGTAGATGGATCTTATCAAATATATTAGAACATCAAGATTAACATAAATAGTATATAACTTTACAAACCTCTGGATAATATCAGGATGTAGGACGCCCAAGAAGATAGGATGATCTGAGTTGGAACAGGCCTTCAGTGGCTTACCATGAAGCAGAAGAAGAATTACTATTATTACTATAATTACTATTATTACTATAATTACTATGATTACTATTGTACTAAGCACCAGAATTCGACAGAGGCCACCTGGGAAGCTGGTGGAATATAAGATCTCCACATTTTTAGCGAGCTTGTTCAGGAATACACAGGAACTTGACTACGTCTGATAAGCTGGACGGAATTGAATTTCAGACTTTAGATGACCTGGGGGTGGACGAGTTCTTTTATTATTTTGCGGAACACGTCGTAGAGCTCCGGTAACTCTTTACACCACCTGGGTTTTTACATCGCACAACCGATGAATTGTGTATTAGTGAAAAGTGATGTTTTCAAATTTGCCGCGAATTATCTACATTTGTTGTATTGCGGTTATCCCAACACGAATCGTGTTTGACTTACATTTGGCCGCGATCTCTAACAGTTTCATTCAACAACATTCTTTCGACCGAGGAAGATTGTGCTAAACAAAACTAGATCTGTCAATCACTAGGTCTCAAGATTGGGAATGACCACTGAACGGAGACGGACGGATCGCGGGCAGTCCTGCAACTGTCTGGAATTCGTCAGGAACACGACCGATCTGTACCTTTGATCTCAAATTCTCATCTTGCTTGAGTTGAAGCTGCAAGCAATTCTTTGGTGTGAAAATCCTGATATCAGGACTGAAACGAGGCTTATCAGGATCAACCGTCGCTTATTAGGCGAGTATTCACCATACTACCTGCAATCGACATCCAACACCCCATTTACATGTAATATCAATTCTTTGAAGTGAATCTTCAATAACATTTTATACCGACACTAACATAATTTTAATTTTGTAAATAATAAGAATTAGTATGTCAGTTTCCAAGCTAATATTTCAGACAGAGACAAATTCCCCTCAGTTTGCTGATTTTTCAGCATGTTGAAGACTCATGAGTTCAGTTTGAGAAATGTTTATTAAGTGCATCTAGTTCGTTTATGATTTATGATTTTTTAATACGTGAGACTATTGTTGTCATTGTAATATTTCATCCAAATATGTTGTATTTACCTATTCTTTTCAGTCCTCGAGTGAACATTTTCTCCTATTTACTTCGTTATTTTCTCCTCATTATATTGGAATCGTACTTAGTTCTTCTAAACAGAATTATTCTTTGTGAATTCAATACTTCTCTTTATGTGTTACTTTATCGCATCTACCTCTCCAGGAGGTAGCTCTGAGTGGATACTGTGGATTGTAATTCAATAACTTATCTTTTGTCATTGGGTAACGATATAAGAATAAACTTCATATTCATCACCAGAATTCAAATCAGGAAGTCATTCCATACAAGATTAGCATTCCCCTTTTAATTAGTGATCGTTTTTGTTTGAAACTATTATGTAATCGTCTTTCTGCGTTTCATTTGTTAGCATCCACTTTTAGCTTATGATTTCTAACGGTCTTGCATCACCGTTTTGAAGATGGCCCGAAGCGAATGTTTGAACGAACACGTAAGAGCCGTGGGTGCAGGCGCGAGCGGAAGCACAGCGAGAGTCCTGTTTGAAAATGTGTGCAGAGGCGTAAGCGAAGGTTTTTGGGGGAAGACCTAAGTGCAATTTTTGCGAAGGTGTGGGCCAAGGTTCCGAAGAAGGCTTGGGTGGAGATGATAGCGCAGGTTCTTCTCAAGGACGAGACCGGACGCTGCGGATTACACGGTTAGAGTTGGATAGAAAGGGTAGTGTGGGATGAGGCGATGGGAAGAAAAATGGGCGGGGATGAGGGACAAAGTGAGGACGGAGGAAGGGTGGTTGAGGGCGTTAGAGAATGAGCGTGCGTGAAGATGTTTCTGAAGGCACAGAGATAATGCGTGCTTTAGGAGTGGGCCAGCCAGTGAGAGCTAATGACGAGGCTCAAGTCGTGGGGAAGTAAAGGAAAGGTCTGCAACATGACTAGGGAGGGAGTCAGCTGAGAATGACGAAAGGGGGAGAGGAACGCGGTGGTTAAAAAATTTGTGAAAGAGATAGGGAAAAGGGGGGTAAGCATTAGGGCAAGATTAGGACAAGAGTTAAGGGATAAGGTACTTGAGAGTGTAATTAGGGCGAGGCGCGTGAAAAGAGTAAGAGCAAAACCAACGATAGGGCGAGAACAAAACCTATGACAAGCATACGGATGAGAGCGAACGTTTCACAATGAGGGTGGGGCACACGCGGGTATAGTGGGCATTTGGGCGGAAGTGGTAGTATGGCGAAAGAGGAAGTGTGGATAAAGTCGGATGTATTAGCCTACTCGGCAGATTTGGAGTGGTGGACAGCAGCGGACGCAAGGTCGAAGCTGGGAGTAGCTTCGAAGCTGGGAGTGGGTTGAAGTTGAAGTCAGGGACGAAGATGATGGATGAGACTAGGGTGAGGGTAGAGGGTGAATGTATTGGCGGAAATATGTGGGTAGAGACTACGGCGGGGGAGAAGTGAGTGGGTGAAGCGACGGCCAGACTGGGACAAGGTCTAAGGCCAAAACCTAAACTCAGAGCGTGAACGAGATCGCGGTTGTGGCGGAAGCGAGGGGTAAGGGCAGAAGGGATGAGGGTAAGGCGAGGGTTAAGGGCAGGGCCTGAGGGTGAGGGCGTGGTCATAGTTTTGGCGGGAGCGAGTACGATGGCGAGGGAAGAAGAGATGTGGTTGAGGTGATTGCTAAGGGTAGAAGAGAAGAGGGTGAGGTGAGGGCTAAGGTATTGAGCTAAGTCTGAACTGAGGGAGAGTTTTGGCGTGAGTGAGGGCGAGGGCAGAAGATATGCGGGTAAGAAGAATAAGAGTAAAGGCTGAACTCAGAGCGTGGGCATGATTACGGTTATAGTGGGAGCGAGCGTGAGGTCCGGCGGGAAGAGGGCTAAGGGCAAAGCCTGAACAGAGAGCGAGGGCGTGGTCACAGTTATGGCAAAGCGCCATTAGCCACAGTTATGGGAAATGGGAAGAGCGGGAGTGAGGGCACAAGAGATGTGGGCTAAGGGCAAAGCCAGAACTGAGGGCGAGGGCGCGGGCGGGCGTGATGCGGGCTAAGGGCAGAGGCGCGCCGTGGGCGTGGTCGCGGTGGGAGCGGAACGGGGCCGCGGCGTCTGCCATCCGGAGCGTGAAGGCTGCCGCGGAGGCGGCGTGGCATTGCCGCTGGCGCCGGCACCGTTACGGCCTCCCGCCCGCAGCCGCTCCCGGCCCAGCCAGCCGCCCGCCCGCCCGACTCATCCGCGCCAGACCACATGGCCTCTGACCCTCACTCACACTCCGCACCGAACACAAGAGGAGGTTACGGTGTCACTCAAGCCGCTAAACAATGCTGCGGGGGAGCATTACCAAGCATTTCCGCCTCGCGCCGGTTTCAAACGATCAAAATTAACGCGTGCCGCACGGCATTTATTTTCAACATGATACAATCTACTTGTCATTTTCTTATTTAAAATAGTATTATTAAAAACATTTAATGTAATAAGGAAAGCAAAATAATACTTTGGTCATGGAATAAAATGTTCGATTGTCTTAAGACGTAAGGAATCGCAGCATTAAATAAAATTCATTTATGTGATTCAACTATATTTTTATTCGTGTAAATAATATGCAATAGGGATTGCAATTTGAATAATAATAATAATAATAATAATAATAATAATAATAATAAGTTTTTTGTTGTTTAATCCGTAGTGGAGCATTCATTTCTGATTAGGAAATAGTCATTTTCTTTGCACTTCCTTTATTGCGATTCAAGAATTAATGTAAATAGTTGCGGATCACAAAGATGCTGAGGATACGCATGTATTAAAGTTAACCATAAACTGTACATGTACAATGAAATATTGCAAACTATGCGCCATTTATCGAAAGTGGCAAATGAACAAGAGAACTGCATATTAGTGACTTCCCGTAGGTCTGTGGGTCGTGTATAAGGTTCATCCTGCACTTATATTTCTCAGCAATGTATCCTTTAGCACCTTTAATCCATTCTTAAAGGTCTGGTCGACACTCTTGAATCATGGGCTTCGTCAGCACATCTGCCGTTGCGACCTAAGGCGATGCAACTCCAAAGAGATGACATTCAAACAAAAATTTTGACAGTTTACAGGATGAGAATAAAATGATAACCATTTACCAGTATGCTACAGTCTGACTCCTTTATTTATTTGTAAAGAGACTGACTTCTTCAAAGAAGTAGGAAAGTACTTGCTGCATAAGCATGTGTTATAGCTAGTGTACCTGATAAGTTTGGAAGTAAATGAATGTTTGTTAAGGACATACAATAAAATTTACTATGGAAAGTGCAATAAATTGCCAAGAATTATCTGACGATGGAAAAGTGTATATATCTGTACAGCTTTTTCCGAGTAAGTGGACGGCAGTTTGACCTCCATTCTTCTTAGTTGAAATGTTCTTACTTTATGTAAGCAGCTGGAAACGCGCGCCGCGACGAGAAGCATAAAGATTTTCTACGCGCAATTTCCACTCTGTAAAATAAATCTGCAAGTGAAGAGAGAAGTGAAAGCTATGTCTTATATACATCGTCTATTAACTCACCACACTCCCGTGGTATTTATTTAATCGTTATCTTTTGATTATAATTATTTCAAGTATGTTTTTTGTTCATTTTCGGGCAGAATTTTAAAAAAAGGAACAAATTTTCAATGATTTTTGAAATTGAGTTCAAATTTCTTTTCCGTATGATACATTTATTTGTTCCACTGTTGCAAGCGATCATTATAGGAGAAAATGGCAGTAACGTTTTTTGATTTAGAAAGTGACACAATTCTGGGTGCATAAACGTAGCATAGCCTTCAAAGAAAGGATTGTTATATTTTATGCCAGTAATTCCTTTAGTGTTTATCGTGAAAAAGTATATTTCTATACTATTGCAAAACTAATTAGTACTTGTGAAAACGATTCTTGACAAAAAAAAAGTTAGTCGGTAGTCGAATTTTAGAGAAATTCAGACTCTTGGGTTCAGTGTTCGTTATTCAGTGATATAGGATGATCAATAGAAAATATTTGAACTTTAGAATATTAGAGTAAAAAATAAATAAAGATAGCTTTAAACAATTTAGAAAAAAATACTACATTTCTCCCAAATCATCAGAGTTATTTTGAAACATCAGAAAATAGTCTTATGAACCTCTAAAGATAATCTAATCTCTTCCAAAGTTTTTGTTTTCATATCAAGTTTTTCTCCAATATTAAAATAATGCATTTTATTGTCTTCCGATCTATCAGTAGTAGAGTGCAATGCAGAATATTGAAAAATATCTATCATTTCAACTCTGAATTTATCTCCTGATTTCTGGATCCGTTTAGGAATACGTAAACATTTTTTTGGAGGCGCTTTCTCGTCCTCGGCTACTGTCGACGTCTTGCCTTTGAGGCGCAGCTACGAATAGTGTCCGGCTAATTCGGCCCAGGCCACAATAATTATTTTTTGTGTCGAAGACTGATTTAGAAACCAAAAACTTACGATATAAACTTAATAATTTCCCCAAAATTTAATTCGTGAAACTATCAAACGATAAAAGTGCCAATAAAAATAATTACGAAGAACGAGATATAATTGAGGTTTTAATGCAAATTATATAAAATTTAGAAACTTGATTCTGTTTACTTCCTTTATATATTCAGAAGTATTATTTGCATGGAATGTACTACATTCATTTTCTCGTAATCATGCAAAACCATTACCACCTCATTGTTTACTCGTAATTCTACCGGAGACACCTTACAATTGGATGCCATAAAAACATTCCACTACTTCAGTGTTTATTCTTAAGACTACTGCATACATAACTTGCAATTGGACGCCATAAATAGATGTTAAGCGATCAAGCTTGCCCAATGATCAACGAAACTGTGACTTCAGTAGAAAGCTTGCGTTCGCATTTAGCGTTTTATGATGGGCTATTCGAAGCGTCCGTTACACTCGAAGCATTGAAGGTCTGAGTGCTCTTCGAATGGCGGGTGGAGAGTGGAATGAGGTGAATGTAATCTGGACGCGCTATAAATCGTTCTATTGGGAATCCTCTTTGGAACAATGTTCTTCGATTCTATTTCCGATGTGACTAACAAAAAATGTTTATCGCCAATTTTTTAGAATAATTTCCAATCAACGAATTTTGTTCGTTATTTCTCTATTTTACTTTGGCATATACGTGAAAGTATTGTAAACGTTTTGTAATGATGCAAAAAATCAGTGTTGAGTTTTTTTATGTAAACGCACATTTTGGAGGTTCCTGATAACGGAGAATTATTTTTTAAACGACTGTCCGTCCGCCTGCCTCTCTGGGAAACACACTAACGACTAAACCATACACAGTATTTTCACCAAAACTGATATTCCCCGATCGATCTAGACGCACTGAATTCACTGCGAATTTAATAAGGAACATTTAGTTTTGGTAGAAACTTTTCATGAAGCCTCTAAGAGGCATTATATGAAGCCTGGAGGACATCCATACATCACCCAAATAGTATTATTTCTCTTTGTATGAAAGTTTATAGCCTTAGATTTTGTAACCGAAAAAATTCAAATCAGAAGCGTTCCCGTTGGTTCAATGGGATGATAGAGGGCTGGAAACGAGCTCCCGAAATCACCGCCTGGGAGTTGAGACCCGTTGGGCGGCGTCTGAAAGCGCTGCCGCGTCAGAGGCGCGCGGAGGCGGAGGTGGAGGTGGAGGTGGAGGTGGAGGTGGAGGTGGAGGTGGAGGTGGAGGCGGAGGTGGAGGTGGAGGCGGAGGGGAGGTGGAGGTGGAGGTGGAGGTGGAGGTGGAGGTGGGGAGGTGGAGGCGGAGGTGGAGGCGGAGGGGAGGTGGAGGTGGAGGTGGAGGTGGAGGTGGAGGTGGAGGTGGAGGTGGAGGTGGAGGTGGAGGTGGAGGTGGAGGTGGAGGTGGAGGCGGAGGTGGAGGCGGAGGCGGAGGCGGAGGCGGGGCGGCGGCGGTGGAAGCGATGGCGGTGGCGGAGGCGGAGGCGGAGGCGGAGGTGGAGGTGGAGGCGGAGGTGGTGGCGGAGGCGGAGGCGGTGGCGGAGGCGGAGGCGGAGGCGGAGGCGGCGGCGGCGGCGGCGGAGGCGGTGGCGGAGGCGGAGGCGGAGGCGGAGGCGGAGGCGGAGGCGGAGGCGGAGGCGGAGGCGGAGGCGGAGGCGGAGGCGACGGCGGTGGCGGCGGCGGTGGCGGCGGCTGCTTCACCTGAGGCCGTCGCTTCGCCAAGGATCTGCGCTCCCGAATGCTAATCCACTCCACTGCGCCGTTAACTCTCCGCCGCTCCCACTCGCAACTCCCACCTGCCGCAGAAGCCGACGGGAACCTGCGTGCTTGGCATATGTTGGGATATCAGGGGTCTTGAACCCGAATCACGCAGCTGGCCCGATGATATTTTCTTTTTTTCAAAGAGTATTTGAGGTAAATGACTAGGGAACATTTAATGGTGAGTAAATGAAAAGTAATCGAAACGTACGTTTCTCATTGACTTACTCTCTTTCACTTCTTCGTATTTTCTTTTGCTCCTTCATTCCGACCGTGTTCCTTACTCCCTGGGCTGCAAGTTCTCTTTCACAAATGCCACCACGTATCTGCTTGCTTAGCGTAAGTCATAGATTTTTGAACGCACGCTGAACGCACGGTAGGGAGCTCTTTATTTGCGTAAGTAAATAATAAATGTGAATAAATCATTCACTTTTATACTTATTCATATACGTATACTTATTCTTTGCGGTGGCTTCAAATTATTGACTGAAAATTAACTACGTCTAAACAAAACGTTTAAGAATATAATATCGAATCCTGAAGGTTTCAAACTTGGTTAAAACATGAAAAAATTTGGAGAATCGATAATTCAAATCTTTATTGGTTTTTCTTTTCGAACATTTTACATCTTAAAATTCTAAAATCTCACTATTCTCTCTCTTTGTCTTTCTAGCTTTATTTCTCTCGAAGGGTAGTTCCTTTCAAAATTCAGTACCTGTCCTTTTCGTCCTCTCCCGTCTGGGACAAAAGGAGAATACAAAACTTAAATCTTCTTGATATTTTCGTAATTTGAATATGTCGAATTCTTCGTGTATTCTACTTTTAAACATATTATCCTTTCTCTACTCCAAGATTTTTGTACATCACATTTCTGTTTAATTAATATACATATCTGAATAACAAATTATAATTTTCTCAAATTGTTGTTTTCATTTAAGAATAACAAAAACATTTCATGTCATCCCAGAATTTGACTAATGAATGTCAATTTCTTATCTTAATAGAGTTCAAGATAAACTGAAAGAGTCAAATACGAATCATCAAATCAAATACAGTCGACTCCGGTAATAGTGAACTCGGATATAGTGAATCCTCGGTTATAGTGAACTTCAGCCACTGGTCCCATTTCACTTACATTACAAATAAGCATAAGAAGAGTCGGTTATAGTGAACCTGAGCTGTGGGTATAGTGAGTAAGTTCTGGAAATTATTTGGATCTCGTATGTTATTAGGCGATTGAAAGGACCTTCAGAAAGTGATGTTCCAACTGTGCAACACACATTGAAAGGTGCCAAGACGGCATGGCCAAACTTAGAGGCAGAGAACCATGCAAGACAAGTACGGAGAGAGCACGAACTCTGGAGAAGGATCTAATGAAAAATGTACGAAGCAAACAATGAAAATAATTAATTTTTCAAAACAAATATTGAAATTTTCAGTTCGTGCTGTTAATGAATTTTGCTGAATATTAATAAAATCAATTGCTAAGGAGTAATTCCATTTAATTTTGACATCATCAGATATACTGAACCTCTGATATAGTGAACGAAACATGTCAGTCCCCAAAAGTTCACTTTAACCGGAATCGCCTGTACATCATAAATGTTCCTGCTTCTCGTTGATGTCATCGCCGTTATGCCCGTCGTGGGAAATAATCCATTTGATGAGATGCACAGCGCTAGTAGCGGTTTGTGAGTGGGGAGCTGTGGGATGCTTCAATCGCTCTCGAGATCGCAGTTATCTGCCTCTTCTGAAGTTTTCTCTCCCACCTGTTAGACGCACGAGGAGGTATTACGTAGGGGAGATCAGTTAGCTGCGGATGAGAAGAACTTTGGACACCGTTTGATTCATTACAAACGGATTTTTCGCTGAGCAATATTACACACAAGGCTCGTTTCTCATAAATATCGGGAACCGGTACCTCCGTCTGCCAGTCGCGAGTAGCGTAGCTTTATCGTCGGATCAGAACTTCGGGCACCTCTTTATCTATGGTATAGGTTTCTCGTTGCCTGATGCTTGCTATCGTTGCGATTCAAGCAACTGTCATTGACTGGGAACGTGCTACTGAGAATTACATTTATAACAATTACTAATCGGTCCTGCTAAGAATTACGAGGAAAAGCATCTCACTGCAGTTGTAATGCAAATTATATTTGTATAAATTTTGTCAGAAATGGTTCAATTTTGGATTGATATGCTTGTTTAATTTTATTCCATTCGAATGAAAATGACACTACTTTTTATTCGACTACAGAAAATAATGTAATGAGATTCCCCAGTAAAGCAAGTAAATGCTGAAATGGTTCTTTACTATTATTTTATTATTATTGTTGTTGTTGTTAGTTAGTTAGTTAGTAAGTTAGTTAGTTACAGTACCATTGGAGGACAGGGTAACCAACTCTAAAATTGGTGATGGTGGCGGTACTTTACATACATCTAGACATTTTTATGAGTAGTTCATGTTCGGGTTCTGGTTTTGTTTAGTGCTGTAAAGGATACATCATGATGAAAGTAATACACCTCAATAGAGTACATTCTTAGAGTAAAAGTAGTAGACGACGTACACTATATGTCACTCATACACTGTAGTGACTCTTGAATTTTTTATACATAAAAGTTCTGTACTATTTGAATTTTTTCAACAGTGAATAAAAGTGTTGTGGTGATATTGACTGTTAATGACTGTTGAAAATGGGACAGAAATTTTATGTATAAACATTATATGCAGAACAGTCATGAAAAATTTAAAATTCACCCTTGAAATTCATTGTAATCATCAAATACTGTTTCAAGGAAGTGATTTAAAGATTGAATAATTTCTTCTTTTTATTTAGATCTTTTAAAATTGTGCGAATTGTAATAATATTTTCTAAGTGTACAAATTATAAGGAATCAAAATGTACTGAATAAAATGAATGACAGAAAATTGAAAAACAAAACAACGTGTAAGACAATGAAAACAAATGAGATGTGATTCAAGGAAGAGGATGAAATCTTACGTCGCTATTGACCGAAGTTCTCGCCTCGATCGACGGCCACATTATCGGCGATGACGCGGGACCGAAGCGTGTGGCGGTGCGTGGGAGGGGTGTCCAAGGAAGAGGCGGAGGCCGCGTGTGGCGCGGCGTGAGGTCACGTTGGGCGGGGAAGGTGAAGGATAACGCGCCGTCGCCAGCGGGAGCGGTGGCGGCGGCGGTGGCGGGGCGATGGCGGTGGAGGGAGCTCGCAGGAATGTTGCTTCCCTTCACTTCGCTTCATAGGTCGCCGCCGCCCTCGCCCCCGCCCCCGCCCCCACCACCGCCGTGTGCTCCAGACGCCGTTGCCCGCGACGTCATAGCCATTGCAGCCCCTCCCTTTGCATTCTCCGCTATCTTCGCGCTGTTCATGGCCACTGCTACTGCCGCTTCCAATGCCCTTGCGAGCACCGCTACTTACTCTATCGCAACCTCCACCACTTTCTCTATTACTATAAACACAACCCAACAACCACTACTTCCAAACAGTTTCCATCACAACTATTACTTCAAATACTACCACCACAATCACCACTATTGCGCAACAACTATCACCGCCCGTTTCGTCTCCACACGCACACCAACAAAGCACGACAGTCACCGTATAACCACTGAAATCAAAATCATCACTACTGTGATCAAGAGCCTAATGTCTACAAACTACGAATTATCATCAATCGATTTTCCCAAACTCAACAACTACGTTCACCAAAACATTAGTCTCCGATGCTGTTTTCATTGGCTTGGTCGCTGTGCCCATTCACACCCTCCGCCGCGGTGCTCATTATAATCTTCGCGTTGTCGTCATGTGTAGTCCCCTCCTCCTCAGCCGCTTGTGTTGCCGCCACCCCCCACCGCACCCCCACCCCGTTCCCCAGCGCGAACGCGAACGCGCGCTCGAGGTCGCGATGACGGCGCTCGCCGAGCCGACCGCTGGCCGCACTGGGCTGGGCCCGCGCCCGAACCTGTCGTGTGAAGTACGCGGCGGTGGCGGCGACGACCTGGGTACAGCCAAGTCAAGTGCGACGTAGTGAACGAATCGTCCTTAACAGAGCTTTGAACGCAGTGTCGCTGGGTCATCCGAGAGGGCATGCGCATGACTCTGGCCGCGGACGACACTCCGGCCCTGAGAAAGGCCGTGGCAAGCTGGCCGAAATGTCGACCAAAGTGCGTTGGTTGCGATGTTATTTGAGCAACTGAGAGCGTTCAGATCACTGGTGCCGACACTTCAACCACCACGGTCAACCGCTGCTATCAGCATGATTGAAGCTACA
>CAXIVR010000528.1:0-34840 GCA_964035755.1 Teleogryllus oceanicus
AACACTTACTGCCTTAAAAAATAAAAAAATTATAAATAAATTTAAAAAAATAAAAAATTATAAATAAATTTAAAAAAATATTTCTAAATTCGCCAGTGCCGGTCCAAAGCCCGGATCAAAAAGAAGGATGGGAAATATAAGCAGTTTTCTCCCCGCGCCGCGCCCCTTACAAAGGGCGCGCGCCCGAAAAGAATGCAGGCCACAGGCGACCCAAGCGGGCCGGGTGACTCAGGGCCCGGGGACGCGCTGATGCCACAACAACGTAGCGCTTAAAGGGATAGTGTTGTTCGCATTGCTTCTTGCTTCACTTACAATGCCTCTGTTTCCCATTCTTTGGTCAGATTTCATGACCTGCTTCATTAATGGCTCATCTTCAAGGCTGACTACATACTTTCCCATTCCGAATATTGCATTGTAACTCAATTTGTCTGAGACCTCAACCTCCTTCCTTACGTGACACCTAAAGTCTATGTACATCAGCTCGAGGGTGGGCGACATGATGCATTGTAAACGGTTTTCTGTTTTTTCGATCCATGATTCGAATTTCTTGCTCAGTTCAATCCACAAGTCCGAAAATATATTCGGCTACAGGCACCGAAAAACTACCTAGTGCAAATATTTTATTCCTGAAGTTCAGAGCGGACTGCAGGACAAGTCTCACTCTCCTATGATACTCCCTGCCAATTGTCTCTTTCATTGTGTTGTTCGAGATAATCTCACGTTCGTCAATGCCCTGATATTTTAAGTTTTACCTGGCCCAAGATCTTGAATCATAGTGTGCATATCAACTTAAATGTTGTCTAACGTCATTTTGCCTCTCTTAAAGCTGATTTTTGTGCACTTGTCATGATCAAACTTCATGCAGATGCAACTGCTAAAATAATTTATAACAGTCAGCATTTGGGATAGAATCGCTTCATTCGTGGCAAACACTTTAAGATCACCCATTAAAAAATGTGATGCTGGTCCTCTACATGGCTCCTCACCATGGCGTGATGGCTTGGCTTGTAACGAAAGTCAGCTTGCGACAACTATCTAGATAGTGGGATCAAACTAATGCAAAAACAGCAGAGGGTATAGAGAATCTCCTTGAAAAATTCCCTGTTAATCTGAATACTTTTGTTTCTACTACTTCCATTCCGCTGTGTATTAGTAATCTGGTACTCCACACTTCATATAGCGTTGCAACTCAAGAATTCTAGGATGAAATTTATAGATCTCCAGAGTCTCCAAATCCCATCGTGTGGTCGTGGTACTCTGTCAAATTCTTGTCTGTGTGGTCTGTCTGATAGTCAATCCAAGACATGCTCAAAATAAGGTTTTCGTTTCTTTGCATCATTCAAGATGACTATTTAGTAGCAAGATTTCTTTCAGCCATAGGAACCTTTACGACATTCTTTTGTTCAACATTATTATTATTATTATTATTTATATTATTGACGGCCCAACAGGCGAGACTGCGATCTGCATCTGCGCTGCTGTCCGTTCAACACAAGGAGGCCAAGAAGAAATTGAGAAGGGCGATCGACCGAAGCCAATCTCAGTGCAGGAAGGACCCTCATCGGCGAAGTTGACACCATGTGTATTAGTAACAGTGATAATAGTATTAGTATAAGTACTAACAGTTTAGTATCAGTGACAGGGCTACAAGATAGTGACCCGAAAACTCAGTTAGCGGACACCGGAGGAAACCTCGGCGCTGATTCCACGCGTCATTGTGGACGCATTGTCTCCCAGACATCTGCGTAGACCATCGGACAAGTATGCCCAATATATTACAGATATCCCGCTCTTCGAATAACGAGAACTCAGAGAAGCAACTACCTACTCCAGAACAGAAGGCCCAGGGCCTGATGGCATTCCCGGAAATCCTGGAAATAGTGGCGCGAGAATGACCGAATCTCCTGCTGAACGTGTATAACACCTAAGCGATGGAAGAAGCAGCAGTTAGTGCTAGTGGAGAATGGTAACGGTGGACCCACCTACCCTTGTCGCCCTACCGGCCCCTCTATTACTCAACACGGCCAAGAAGCTACTCGAAAATTTGCACAAACTACGTCTGCTGATGGCGATTCGCTCTGGCGGAAACCTATCAGACAGACAATACAGTTTCAGGATTTGGCGATCTACTGTGGATTCAGCCAACGTTGTAGTGGCAGACGTTGAAGACACCGCATGTAAACCACCACTCCCGCAAAATATTGCTGTTGCAATAGCAACACTAGACGTGCGGAACGCTTTCAACTCGGCTAGATGAACGAATATCCTGATGGCCCTGGAGAAGTTCTAGGTACCATGCTACCTCCTACGAATCCTCAGTGGCTACTTGAGGGAGAGGTAACTGGTCTATAACACTGCAGACGGTTCCAGCAACAGAAACGTTACGGCAAGAGTAGCGCAAGGATCGATCCTGGGACCAGACTTTTGGAACATCTCCTATAATGACATACTTCAGATGGAAATATGAGAAGACACTGCCCTGGTAGGGTACGCCGACGACATAGCAGCCGTCATCCAGGCACGCACGCACGATGACAACTCCAACGGAAGTATAACCAGGTGATGAGACAAGTCACAACATGGATGATTACGGGCTTGGCCTTGCTACGGAAAAGACAGAACTCGTTCTTTTGACAAAGCAGAACCCGACGCTGATTCCCATGATTGTCGATACTGAGGTTATTCGAAAAAAACCGTCAATGAAATACCTAGGTCTCACGTTTGACACCAAACTCACCGTCGGTGAACATATAAGACGGGCTGCGGATAAGGTTTCACAAGTGACTGGAGCACCAAGGAAGCTGTTGGCCAACGTCGAGGACGAGACCGAGCAAGCAGCGTCTCACATTTCCGTGGCGTATTCCATTATACTCTACGGATCGAGGATATGGGCAGACGCACTCACAAGAGAACACACCATAGGCAATGCTTGAGTGCGGTACAGAGAAAGAAGCACTAAGAATTACCTGCTTCTATAGAACTGTGTCTGAACCTGCAGGACTAGTAGTGACTGGAGTTACACACATTCACCTTCTTGCTCAGGAGAGGGAACTCATCCACCAGACGAAGACTGAATTGGGAAGCAATCCGAGGCCTTAGAGAAGTCAGAGCCTTCACAATGGAACACTGGCAAAACACCTGGGAAAATGAAAGTGGAGGTCGATGGACTGCCAGGCTCATTCCGCAGATATGCCCTTGGATCGGGTGTAAGCACGGGGAAGTCTGTTTTTACATAAAACTGTTCCTCACCATTCACGGATATTTACCTTCACCGGATGAAGAAAGAAAGTTGGTAATGCGTATACTGCCACGCACAAACAGATGGTACATTCTTTGTCTGCGAGAGATGAGCCGAGTCTGCGAGATGCCGACAGAAGGCCACTAGAAGAACGGCTTGGAGACTGATAACATCATTTAGATGATGCTTACCAACGAAGAAAGTTGGGGTGCGGGGTACCTACGTGGAAAAGGTACTCCGCACCAAGAAACTAGAAGAAATCCCAGGCCAATGACAACTTAAATGGCTAAAAAGTAGTGGCAATATGACAAGATAAGCCCCGATGGCAAACGACAAGACGCCATTTCGAAGTAATGCGAAAGCGGTCTCGGTATGATTCCCTCGTCTAAGGAAAAAAGGGTTCGTGGGTTTTAGAGGGTGAGAGTCTCACACTACTCAGGAGTGCTCGCCCTCCAGAGTGTTCATTAGAATTTCCAGTTTCCTTCGAGAAGAAAAAACTAAAAAAAATATCGTCTCGTATTATTTCAGTCGTATTCACCTTTTGCGGCTCTCACACGCAATCTTTATAAATGAGGTTTCTAATAATAGAGAATTTCATGGAGACGTGACGAATAGCACTTTGACGTTAACAATTTTGTTAAGGATTTGTTAAAAAAACGCATCTAAATATTAATGTCAAATGCAACTCGATAAACTCGGCAGGATTTTGAATCTATATCGCAAATATCTAAACAAAGCGTTTTAGCGTCTTAAAACTAAAATTTTGAGGCCATAAGCCTCAAAGAAACGTTTCTCACACCATAATTTCCAGAGATGAGATCTTGATCATTCTAATACTTTTGCTGGTTCGACGCTTCTCGATCCTACCCCACCTGTTCAGAGCCTGTGAATCTGCAATTGCATGTGAAATTAAACTAATTACTTGATATTCTTTGCGACCGAATTACACGGGTGTACTCTTTGCCCGGTAATATGGTTAAATAAGAATACAAGGTTTAGACCGAGTCAACAAGAAATACCGCGTATGATAAGCTCAGAACAAAATCTTTTGAGAAGTTAGCCAGTGTTATGAAGAATAGGAAACGCAAGTATGGCGGCCCATGGGTGTCGGCGTTGCGCAGCACAATTTCTTGAATGTGTCGAAAAAAAAACAAAAAACTATGCCATTGGGCATGAGCACAGCTAATTCTTGTTGTATATTGTTCGTTAAATAGCCAAAGTGTGAAGGAGTTGTATGCCATACCGATGTAGCGTCTGAAACTTTACCCCATATTGAATTCAAGTGTCATTTTTATATGCTCTCTTGTATTACGAGCTCAAAGCTAATCTTTCGCTCGAATGGTAGAAAATTCTTTTCATTGCCGATTAAGTCCTTCCAGAATTTTGTTTTACTTCTTTCGATATCCGACTTAAGTTATTCCATGTTAAAGCATATCCTGTAGTTTTCCTTAGGTATCCGTTTTAGCTCTTTTGCGAGTCTACGGCTTAACATGCTTTAGGAAGTTCTGCAATATCCGCAGTACACATGTTTTTGCCCTTTGGGACCCTGCGTCTATAGCTGTAGCTGTACCGCTCGCTATATATGCGCGCATAATACAACTCTGTTGCGAGAAGGAGTCGTTAGCCCTAAGGATGTGCGAGATCGCTTGGGCGTTACCAGCGTCGTTCGACAGTCCACTGCCGTCCGACGTCAGACCTCTCGAGTTGTTTCGAATCGCTTGCCTGGATGAGGCTTATGTCTGAAAATGCACCTGGTGGGGAATACGGCAGGTTTATACTCAAAGCAAAACACTTGTGGCTCCCGGCATACAAGGCTGTATATTCTACACTCAAGGAATGACAAAACCAAACACACACACACACACACAAATTCAACAAAATAGCCCCGGACAAATAATCACGTACAGAACGCGACCTTCGTGCTCGGAAATGAATATTCGAGCAATTATTGCTACTCTCTTCACAATAATTAGGTATTTCGAACGATTCATTTAATGAATTGTACTTTATACACCATTTGGTGCAGGCATGCCTTGTCTTAGGACCCAAAGAATACAAAGTTGAACCTTCCTACTCTGAATTGCTTTCATTCCTGACAAATGGTTATTAATCCATAATACACTTCAATCACTACTTAAACAAAACTCGACACAGAGCAAAATTAATCAAACTATTTACAACACCCCTTTTTAACACTTAATTAATTGGGTGACTTGTTTAAAGTGAATTAATCATTTCTGTTCTTAACATGGCTTTCATTCAGAGTTCCACCTCAACGTTCACAAATGTGGCTTGAAATACCTAATAATTGAAAGCCTTTAAGAAACAAACAGTATGGTTTAGCATCGTTCAATCACATTTCTTTCGTTTCTGCAACCGTCTGTCGCACGGGTACTCACGCTTCTCCAATGGGGTTTTACGTGAACTGGCCTAGTCGAGTGCTGCGAGCGGCGCCTTGGCGCCTCGGCGTTTAGGGACGTGGCGATCCCACTGTACGCGACCTCCGGGGCACTCGCTGCGCTTGCCGCGACGGCTCGTGCTGGCGACGTGTCGGGGTAGCCTGGCCTCCACGATCCTCCGTCCCTCCTTCCGCTGCGTCTCCGAACCAATTTTCTCGGCCGGAAAGTGCCTCGGCCTCGCCTCTGCGCCCGTCTTCCTTCCCCAACACAAATGCTCCTCTGGCGGTGTTTTCAGGAATGGTTATCGCCTTGGCTCCTTGCTTCGGTGATGTGACGTAGCGGCAATGCAGGAAATTGTTCGGCGTACGTCGGAAAAGAGTCCGATTCAGCCCTCACTGAATTCACATTATTCGCCCTCACTGACACATGTTTCTCTTCCGTTGTGAGTTATCAACAAAAAACGAGTACAATGTTCGTTCTCTTCCTGTATTCGGCTGAAACAATCTCGCGTGAAGTTCACTGCTAGCGACTAGCGATCCGTCCTCCTCCGAGATTCTTCTGAGAGAGTCCTTCAACTTTCAACGGAAAATCTGCCGTTGGCTTCCTCGTTTTCGGATACCGGCCAATCACAAGATCTCGTTCCCAAGCTTATCTTTCGAATTTCTTATTCGTGGACTAGCTTTTCGCTCGACGCGGCTGCGGCCGCGTCAGACAGTGACGTGGTTCTCGCGCCCCGTTCAAATTAGCGAACTGCCGAAGACGGTATTTTGGGAATTTGATATATGGTCTGGTCCGTACCAGGGCGTATATTCGAGCTCGTCTCAATATATATATATATATATATATATATATATATATATATATTATATACTATAAACAAAATAATCATAGCAGACGTACCTTGGTGAAGTCCTGTAGGCTTCCCACGCTGCGGCAGCTGAGATTTCCGTCTCGGCAATTAGGAAGCGCGTAGGCGACAGGGAGATGCGACTGCCAAACGCGGCGATGTCACTGATCGTCATTCGTCATCACTGCCCTCATCGTCAGAGGAGGAACCTGTACTCCCAGGAGTGACCAAAGAAATGACGAATTCATCGATCATCGATTTGATCAACGACGTTTCAGTGTATGTATTTTTCATTATTTGTAAAATTGGGCTTTTGAGTGATGGATAAAAACCCTCCATAATTATTTAGTCACTCTGCTATATCTTTCTTTTAAAAAAGTTTCGTTTTCTGTCAATTTCGGTATAATGATACTTTGCGTTGCATTACAAAAGAGGCACGGGCAACGTTAGAAACTCTTTCAGCTTGCCCTCTCAGAAGCCTACCGATACACCTGCCGATGATGAAGATGCCGATTATATAAAGCACAATCACGAACAAAATTTGGCAATAACAGCAGAAACTGTATAAAACACACTAACTGTTCACTACCCATGGTAAAACTGAAGACCGAAAACTGAAACCGTTCAAGACTGCTTTATTATGTTGATCGTTTGGGCAACCCGTAGTGCAACACGTAAGCTGCCTTCGTCTGATCATTCTCACTCATCAGTTTGTTATCGCCAAACACGCAGTGTTGAATTACCGCGAGATCCACGAGAGAAATCTAAACGTCTGGGAGCTATAAGATGTATTTCTCAGAATATTATGCCATATCTCAGGCGGGAATGAACATTCGCGAAGTATACACAACGAGCAGTATGAAGGCTGACTGAATTTGCAAGAATTCTGAACGCGTAGCATAATTAACTTAATTTTGTGTTCAATTCATTTAAATGGACGTTCCATTTAAGGTTTGACTGAATTGAGAGACCTAAAATTTTGTTGCCTTAACATCAGTCAATGGTACACTGTTCATTTTCAATGGGGCACGGAATTGTTTATTTGAAATGGAAAACTGCATTAAAACCGTTTTCTTTTCGTTTACTATTAACTTGTTATTTCGGAACCAATTTGAAACATCTGATATTGTACTATTTACTGTTTCTTTATTGCAAAGGATGTCGTATCATCCGCAAAGAGAACCGTTCTTCCGTTTCGAATCGTCGAGGGCATATCGTTTACATAAAGTAGGAACAGAATAGGGCCTAAAATCGATCCTTGAGGAACTCCACATGCAACGGCAAAGAGTCGGAAAGGTGCGTACGTAATGTTCCATCATTCCAGTAAGCTATTTCAACTCTCTGAGATCGTTGTTTAAGGTACGAACATAACCAATCTAGAGCAATACCACGAATTCCATATGAAGGTAATTTGAAAAGTAAAATGTCATGATCAATGACGTCAAAAGCTTTGAGAGATCTAAAATAATCCAATAGGTGCCTCTGTTTGATCCAATGATGAGGCGACATCTTTAAGAAAAGAAAATATAGCTGTTTCCGTTGATTTTGATTTTAAATCCATGTTGGCAATCTGAAAGCGTCGTGTTTAGTAAGAAAGGTTTCATTCGTACGTAAAAAGTCTCTCTAATATTTTTGAAAACTGATAGAAGAGAAATGGCTGATAATTTTGAATTTCATTTTTTTTGTCTTTTTGAAAAGGGCTTAATTTAGCTGTTTTGAAAATATCTGAAACGTTCCAGTGCATAAAGATGCATTGAATATGTGAGTTAACGGTATATAATGGCATACGCACAAGTCTTTAACAAAGAATCCGGGAATTCATCTAAACCGACGAATATTTATTTTTAGTTTACTGATTATTTTGAGAATTTCATGGGAAGAGGTTTCGAAACGAACATTGTGTCTAAAAGTTTGGGTGAACTGTCTGTTATTGAATTTTGTGCCTGAAGACCCTTAGTGAGATCGACAGCAATTCTCGAAAAGTATTGAAAGAGACTAGCCACTGTTGCCGGATCGTTCACATTTATATCGTTATATTTTAAAACAACATTCTCTAGGGTATTCTAGTTGATTTGGTAGTTTTTTTTATTATATTCCACATTGCTTTTGTTTTATTATTTGAGTTCAAAATATCCTGATCGTTTTCATGATTTTAGCCTGCCTTATGACTTTTCGTAACAATGTTTTGTATTTTTAAAGTAGATACGGAAATCTTGAGATACGTCATGACGTTTAGAAATGAAAGAAAGAATTCGCTTTTTTTTACAAGATGTCCTAATCCTTGTGTTATCCAAGAATTGCTTTTTCGTGAAATATTTAATTTTCGTTTTGAAGAGGAAAGCAAGTGTTAAAATGAAATGAAAGAGTAAAAAAGAATTATATTTGTCGTTTGTATCAGCAGTATTATAAACCGTTTCCCATGACTCCTGCATCAAGTAATCAATGAATAATTTAATTTATTTTTAGTAAACAATCTAGTCATACGTTATTTTTCAGTGATCGCATTTCTTATAATGGTAAGAATTTGCATCGTGGTCACTGTATCCTAAATCTTTGTTTCAACTTCATATCGAGTAGTAGTTTTGTTAATTATAATTTGATCAATTGCCTTCATCGAATGTTGTGATCCGTGTAGGTACATTAATTGTAATGTCTAAATTGAAGGAATTAATTAAATTGAGAAACTTTTCTTTCTCGCAAGATTCGACCAGAAAATCAATGTTAAAATCTCCGCATACAACAATGGATTCAAAAGAGCAATTGCTGACTTTGTTAAGTGTTATCTCCAGGTTTTCTAAGAAAAAAATATAATCAGCAGTTCTCTTTGTTGGAGGTCTGTAAATGCAAAGTATTATCACTTTTAGTGAAGTAAGATGTACAACAGAAATTTCGAAAATATTTTCAATGGAGTACACATTTAATTCCGCCAAGGGATAGTCAATATTATTTCTAACGTAAATACAGGAACCCCATACGTTGGACCTTTTGGATCTTCTCTCTGCAATAAAAGCTCGAGGTAAAAGTTTGAATTTGGAAAATGCTAAGTTCATTAGGAGATAACCAATGTTCTGTAAGCAAAGAACGTCCGTTTGATTTAGATCGCTCTGTAGAGCTGCCTCGATAAACTCAGTTTTATTTGAAAGGATTGTACATTATGGTGGAGAATGTTTATTTTTGCAAGTACCTACACGAATATTTTTCTGCTGCATCTGACTGTTGTTGTATATATTTACTCCTTTTTTACCTCGGAGTGCGTGGTCGAAGGTTATAGTGTGTCCCGGCAGTGATAGGTTGTGAGGAAGATGGGGCATCGGATGTAGACGAATTGGTAGGGGGAATGGAGAAAGGGGAGTAGTTCCCAGAGGAAGAGGCAACAGGGTTCGAAATGCCCTTCAAATTTTCCCTTCAAAAGGAAAGGCAGAAATTGAATTTCCTGCATAAATTTCGCAGACAATTTTATTCACGATCAGTTTCTATCACCCCATTCTGGGACTTGCCACAATTATTTTTGGTGATGAGTTCATGCTTGCTTCACTTCATCTGTTTCCTAAATTTGTAAATTTGTCGTTAGGGAGAAATAGCAACCCCTGACATACCTATATATCTTAGGTTGCTCATATTCGCTCAACAAACCCTTGGTTTGTATTAAACTAGGAGGACCGATTTTTTCACCTAAGGACGTTGTGTGTCATTTTGACATAATCCCCTTTGGGTTTTTAAAAAAGCAAATATTATAATTTTTCTCACTTACTATGTTGAAAAGAGGATCAATGAATAAATGGCATATTTCGGGATAATATAAACATTATATTTTAAGCAATTATGAAGTTACAAAATACTAAATTTTAAAAAATATTACAGAACTTGAATTATTAGACACAGTTTAGAGAAATGAATGAAACACTAATGAACTTGTAGTTTATGTTTGAGTATTTTATGTGGATAATAACGTAGAAAAAAATTAATTACAGTTGATGCAATTTATTGTTTCTCACATTTTCCACAAACAAACCCTTTCCCCCACACAACATGCACTAGAAGTAAGGTTTTAAATTATTCTGTCCTTGGCAATGCTTCCTTTTTAAATGACTAGATGTATTTTTATTAATCGTAACTAGCTGAATTTTTATTAACAGTGAGGGGAAGATTTAACATTTCTGACAACATTTCATCAATAAACTTGTGAATAAATTGCAACTACTAATGTTTTTCTGCAACTTTTTTTGAACAATATCCACGCATTTATTTGGATATCTAGAATATTGTATAAAATGTGAACTGGCCATCCTCTTGTTCCTGCGCGACTGAACACATACGAACCATCTGATCCAATGCATCGACCCCGTTTTTTTTTATTAAAAAACGAAACCTCTCCGGCTCCTTTTCCCAGTGTTCTGGGTGCTAGTTGTCGTAAGGTGCCCAGGATTGGGACTTTTTTATTCTTTTTGCATTTATAGTCTGTAAGAGTTTGACCAAAGTGTTCTTGTAAATTCTGTGTGATACAACTCGCTTGTTTTTTGAGCTTTTTTGCTTCAGGTGGCAGACCCCCGATTCCTTCTATTGTACTATGAAGCTTATTTTATTCTTTTTCAGCTTTTCTGCCAGTGACAGGGAAGAAAAGAGTTACGCAGGTCACGTTCCCCCCTCCCCCCAGTAAGGTTGGTGAGTTTTGTACCACATTTTCAAAAGCTACTCAGATTGAGGTCTTGATTGGTCTTTCCAAGGTATGGAAAGCCCTTTAGAAAATATTTTAGTTTCTGTATCAACCAGTCTGGTTTATTGCCATGTATTGCAGAAACCTACATCTACACTTTGGATAGGGGTTGTTCATCAATAGTCAAATTCTCCTGGGTTGAAACAAGCACATGAATTTTGAACGAAGATTTCCTAGATATTTGATGCAAAAGGAATTTATCTTTTTCAGTCGTTCCTTTTGATCCAAGTCAAACCTAAGGAATTTAGTAATTTCAAGAAATCTGTTTCTTGACATCGACTTCGAAAAATATTATCCATAACTTGACCAGCAATTTGAGGTAGGTGTCTGTGACGAAAGCTGGCATAAATCAATGCAAGAAATACTATAATTTTTGATAACATCCAAGTGATGAGTAATTTGAGCTTTCTTTATTGTACATTTCAAAAAGTGTTAAAAATGTATCGTTTATCAGCAACTATGGCGCTGAGGGAAGAATCTTATCATATTTCTCTGTGCGTGTTTAGTAGGTCCCGGTAATACGGAAAATATTATGCGACATGTGTTTGCCATGAACATGAGGATCAAGTAAACTCACCCATTGAGTTCCGGTCTGCTGCTTTTCCTACATCCTGAGAATACGGGAAATTTTGTCTTCTTTCTTTATTTTCCCATTATAAGAATGTATATCAGTCGAACCAAGAAATACCCGTGATTTTGTTCATTCTTATCATTTTTTTATCAGAAATGTCTCCATCGTTTTCATGCCACCTCACTGTCTCCCTAGAAGATTTGAAGTTCTCAAGTATTTCTTTGCGCTCAGTCTTTTTCCTGTACTCATTATAAAACGTTTACTCTGCACTCACGACTTCTAAATATGTTCTCACACGAAAATCTCTGTAATAACTACTGTTGATTTTGAAAAGAACAGGATGTACCTGGCGATATCTAACGGATTGCTATCACGCATCGAATTTCAAGAAGGCAAAGGAAGATGTTATCAGTTTGAAAACAAGAGCTATAATACTTCCTCCTGGAAACTAGAATTTGAGACAAAACTGTGGAAGCAAGACAACAAAGTATATATATGTCAATATGACATATTATGGTCCTTCTAGGTATATCCAATATTTTTTCCAATTCTATGAAACTCACAGAATTTGGCTTTACAGCACGTAAGTTGGTGCACATAGAAAGCACTTACAAATAATCAGTTTTCTAACATTTAAAAGTCTAGCACAATGTTGTAGTATGGTCTGCAAATGTGTCATTTGACACACCCTGTCCTTCTAGTGTTAAATCTATTAATTCTTGGTTTAATTTATGTGTTTAAACTTTATTTTATTTGTAATCTTGAATATACAAAATAAAAGTATTTATTAATGTTGTATTTGTGGGTTAATAAATAACATCACTAGCTCTAACAATAGCACTTTATTCATCTATAGGATACATTTGATATATTCCGCGGCACACGCGGTCACAACATCCTCGAGAACATAAAAAGACTCTGCGCTACGTTGTGCCGGCCGGCGGGAGGAGGAGAAGCTGGAGTCAGTGTTACCAACTGACCTAATACATAACATTTCTTCCTCTTTAAATGATCCTGGTTACAACTATGGTGAATAACGTAAGGTGCACGACATATGCGTGGATCTGCGGTAATATTGGTGATGCAGTAAATGAGAAACTCAGTCTGATTTCGCAGTGTGACTGGTGAGCGGTGTCGGACTGATGCTGGAGTCACGTTGGCACGAGCAATTTCTGGCGCCTCTCAACTGATGCTGTGGTTGCTGGTGTTTGGAAGAAGTGGGTCAGTTGTCGCCTGGGTGTAGTTCCGCCTACTTCGTCGGTGGTCGGTGTCTGGTCCCCTGTGGTCTGTTGTTCTTCTGAAAATTTCCGAAGTTGGTCGATATGTCGCTTGACCCGTTTTCCCTGGTAGTAGACCTCATAGTGTAGATCTCCGATGCGGGCTGCGATGGTACCAGGAAGCCATCTGTCCATGTTCGGTTGCCAGATAGAAAGTAGACGGACTGGCCACTTCAAGATTGCGAAACGTAGAGTCCATTTCTGCCCTTTGTTTTGACAGATCTTTGTGCGAACATCTTCGGTCTTGTCAGGCTAGACGTGTTCGAAGCTCTCTTCCAGAAACAGCCGAGATGGGGACTGTCCCGTGGTAGAATGAGGCGCCTTCCTAAGTTGTCGGAGAAACTCGTTCAGGTTGGTCCGCAGCGTTCCTTTGGTGGTCTTCATGGCGTGGAGGGCGTCCTTCACCGTTTGGACATACCGTTCTGCTTGGCCATTTGTCGATGGGTGATAGGGCGCTATGAGCTTATGATATTTCACACCACTGTTCTTCAGAATGGCCTGAACTCTTCCGCGATGAACTGTCGGCCGTTGTCTGAGACGACTGTGACAGGAGTCCTGTACGCCGTGATAAATCGTCCAACAGAGCAATTGTTGCTGCTGCTGTTGTGGAGGTTGTTGGTCTGACTCGAGCCACTTGCTGTAGGCGTCTCAACGATGAGAGCATGAGTATCAGCTACTGGCCCCGCGTAATCGATATGAATGCGCCCCATGGTGCCCTCGGACACTCCCAGTGGTGGTCGCGGAACTTGGTGGAGTATGAGCCTGGGCAGCGCATGGTACAGGATTTCGCCAACTTTTCGATGTCAGCGTCAATTCCTGGCCAGAAAACGAAGAACGGCCATTCCCTTCATCTTGACGATACCCAGGTGAGCTGCGTGCAGATCATTGAGGATGGCCTCTCGCAGTGCAGGTGGAATCACTACTCTGTGTTCAAACATCAGGCAATTGGCAGCAAGTGTACTTTGCCTCGGGTGCCTTTAAGTTATGGCGAGCGAGGTCTTGGCCTTCTTCCAATAACTTTACAATTCTGCCAAGATGCAGGTCTTTCCTTGTTTCTCGTGCGATGGTTTCAGCTCTGACGGGAAGCTGTTGAACCTGGTGAACTGTAAACAAATCGAAGTCATCATGTTCAATTGTCTCTTTCCACTGTGCGGACCTGCATTCCGAACCTATTGACTGTCAGTATCGGCATTCTCGAACAGTAGTCTGCGTTGGCGTTTTGCTTCGATGTTTTGAATACAACGGTGTAATTGAAGTGAGCAAGGTAGTCGGCATAATTGGCCATGCGACTGATGCACAGAACTGGCAGCGACTTCTCTGGGTGGAGAATCTGCGTCAGAGGTTTGTGATCCGTGATGAGTGTGAAGTGGCGAGCGTACAGGTAGTTGAAAACTCTGCACAGCCCAGACGATAGCGAGCGCTTCCTGTCAATTTGGGGCTATCTTTGCTCTGTTGCTGTCATAGTCCGGCTGGCGTATGCGATTGGCGCTCCTGATTGTTGCTGAGCCGGTGGGACAGCACTGCGCCGAGTCCGGTTTTGCTGGCGTCTGTTGCCAGCAGAAGTGGTAGGGTTGGATCGTACGGCGTAAGGACCTGCGGTGAGATCAGAGCGTTCTTGATATCCTGGTAGGCCGAGACACCCTCGGGTGTCCACACGAGGGGGTCTTTCAACAGCATATCTGAGTGGACGATCCCTTGTTGACAAGTTCTGGATGAAGTCGCTGTAATATGTAGCTTTTTCTAGGAAAAGCTGGAGTTCTTCTGCGGTCGTCGGTTTCGGCGCGTCTCGTACAGCTCGGATGTGCGCGTCTGATTTGTGAATACCTGACGCATCGATCTTGTCAAGAGCTTCCAGGACAGGTTCTGCAAGCTGCATTTGGCTCGGTTGAGCTTGAGACCGTGTTGGCGAAAACGCCCAGCGTTGCGTAAGGGCCTGGATCAGATTTTCGGTATCAGCAAAACTATGGTATCATCAAAGAAACTTACGACATTTTGGAGATTTTGCAGAACCGTATCCATTCGACGTTGCCAGATGGCAGGAATGTTGGCTGCACCATAGACAGCACGAGTTGGACGAATCAGACCATGGGTAGGGGTGTTGAGTGTGGGCGTGGCTGAATTCCTCGTCGACCTCGAGGTGAGTGTATGCATCTGTAACATCCAGATGACAAAAGAGGGGGCGCCGCGCATCCGATTGAACAATTGGTCTATTTTCGGATTGATGTTCATCGACAATGATTCGCGGATTGACAGTAGGCTTGTAGCTGCCGTGATTCTCAACTTCCCGTTCTTCTTACAACGACATGAGTCGTTGACGCCCACCTGAATACTCGATCCTCTTGTCAAAACTGCTGGCGATTTTGGCGTTGATCTCTTCGCATAAGCATCTCTCAGGGCTACAGGCACGTCTCGTGCTCGAACGAACGTAGGCGTGGCTCCAGGTCTCAGGCATCTACGCTGGAGGGCCTGATAGCTTCCCAGGGATATCACTGAAGACGTCCTAGTATCGGTGGATGATAACGTCAAGTTTTTGTTGGTCCGAGGTCGACAGCTTGGGCGGCGTCAGCGGCTTGTCGGTGGAAATGTGGTGCGCAAGGTTCTGCTCACTGCACGATGGCTCTCGAACATTTCATGAAGTCGATTTCGTGCTTGAACTCTTTGATCCATTCCCGGCCCAGGAGCGTGTCGAATTCGACGTCAACCAAGTAGAGGTCGAGCATCTTCGTCCTAGCTCCATAGTAGCTTGAACTCGGGTGAAACCAATGCAACGAATAGGATGGTGTGAGTGACTCACGAAACGTCGGCCTGTGTTACGCAACTTGAAATTGGGATGATGATGCCAAACATCTCTTGACTCATGATCGCGCAAGGAGCACCGTATCGAATTCCATGTCGACTGTAGTGTCCTCTATCTGTACAGCCAGCATTTCTCGCCTGGGTGATGGTACCGATCCGATGACCTCGACTTTTAACACGTCGATCTGATCAACTGGGTCGTCGGATTCGTAGCAAGCGAACGCGACCTGCATACTCTGCGATATGCCCTTTTCCCGCACGTATAGCACTTGGCGTCCCGGACTCTGCACTGACCACGGGCGTGAGCTCCCACCCCCGCGCATCCTTGTTGGTGATCGCGGTGTGACTGGCCGTCATGCTGCGGTGGGTCGCTAGTAGCTTGGCGGGGTCGTTGCTGGTTGTATGGCCTTGATTGCTGTTCTTCCGTGCCGGTGGTTTCGTAGCCAATCCGGTTTGTGGGTTCATTTCTCGAGGATAACCCGGATTTTTAACCTCGTCGGACGTGTTTCGTGTAGCTTCGAGTGCGCACGCTATCTCGTACGCGGCGGCAAATCTCTGGTTTCTTGGCAATAATCTCGTCGCACATGTCCCTTGATTCTACGCCTTTAAGCAGTTGTTCGATTAACATGCTGTCTAAAATGTTCCATACTCACGTGCGCGTCTCCTTGTCTCAGCCGGAGGGTGAAACTGGCAATCGATTCTCCTGCCTGTGCGACATGCTCCGAAACCTTATGCTTTCAGCATATTTGTTACGGCTGATATCTAATGACTAATCAGTTTGGACTGATGTCGTTGTAGGAGGGTTTCCGGGTCGATGGGACTTACGAGTATCTTCAACGCGTCGTTCAGTTCGGCGCCCATGTAAACACGTGCGTACGACGCGTGTTCATTTTCGGAACTATACTCAAATTGAGCGCCCAGGTGAATCGTGTAAAATAGTCACCTACCGTGGTCCCATCGGCGGCGCGGTATGCTGGCATCCGAACTGTGGTGGCCGAGGCGATGCTGACGACGCTGACTCATTGCCGGCTACGTCTCGAGCAGTGGACTGTCTGAGAGCGTTAGCAATCATCTCCGACAGAGTTTGGAGAAGTTCCGTGGAAACTGCGTTTGACATGGTGGGAAACTTGTGCACTGATGAATAAACCCGCGAGGCGATACACTTTTCTTCGTCACGGCGCGGTCGCGTTGAGGTTAGATTCCGCACGAGTTCACTTTGCTAGCTTAATGCGGCGTTATTTATGTATCCCACTCCTGACACTACTGTTGTATTTGTGGGTTAATAAATAACATCACTAGCTCGTAACAATAGCACTTTATTGATCTATAGGATACATTTGATATACTGGCGCGACACGCGGTCACAACACCACTCGAGAACATAAAAAGACTCTGCGCTACCTTGTGCCGACCGGCGGGAAGAGGGGAGAAGCCGGAGTCAGTGTTACCAACTGACCTAATACATAACAATTAACGTCCGTCACAAAGCAAGCCGAATACACACGACTCGACAGATCAACCTCACCTGTTCTTAGTTCAAAAAGTTCAAAGAAGCTCCAACATATGGCATTACTGTCTACATTTATCTTTTATATTAACACTCAGTTTGGAAGTAAGTAATATAAGACCTGTCGAGTCAAGTCCTGGTAATAGGATAATTCATCAATATATTTCTGCTCACTAACCAATAACACGTCCACGTGTCTTTCCCTTGTCGGTTGTATAAGCAATTCTTGAGAAGTGTTTCCTTCGCCTAAATTAATTTGTAGGAACCCAGGTATTCTTTGTTTTCCTGAGTCTTTTTTATATATATATTTATTTTAGGTAGCTTTGAAACAATTAGGTCATCGACAACACAGAATGTTTACATTTCCTGAGTTTATTTAGTTCCCTTGAGAAAGAAGGGCATTTATTGTTACTCAGCACATAATTGTCTCTGTAGGTTTTGCCTTTGGAGACAAATCTTCATCAAAGACTTCATTGTAGGGAATAGGTATAGGTATAGATATGAAATGGGGTAGAAATATGAGATAGCAAGGTTTTGCCTCTGTATGGTATTGGCATTTGTCGAATGGCTGGAGAACTACGTGTCCAGCATCATCCACGGTGGAAATAATATGTTATTTCCAACATGATTTCCACCATGGCATCATCATTGCACTACCTCAACGGCCGGTCACTTCAGTCTTCAAGCTTCGCGTGGCGATCGTTTGCAGGTGGAACTACCAACTTGGTAGTACTGTGGAAAGTTTTTGTAGCTCTGCACTGAAGCGCATTTTTTTTCGGCATTTCTAGTGATTTTCCAACAAATGAAGGAGGTAAGTTGACATTAAAATATTCTGGCTTTTTTTATCAGTGAGGATTTGAAAACATTGCATTTTAATGCAATGTTTGGTACATATGTTGGCAAAATCGAAGATGGCGAGGCGGTTGTAAGATGAGGCACTTGATTGGTAGCATTATTAAACAGTTTCCTATTACTACTAGATTGTTTTAATTTAATTTATATTATATTTTATATTCGGTTTTTATGTCCGTATTGATTTAATTATTTCAGATGCCGAGAACAAAGTTAAAAGGAGAGTAATGGCAAAATTTTCAGCTTAACTTCAGCAGAACAAGGTTCACTGATAACGCTATTGTATGTGTGAGTGCAGCAGGAACGTTTGTGCTTTCAATGATAGTTTTACCTAGAAAAAAATGAAAATAAAATCGTTAGGAGGGTGCACCATACGGCTGAATTGGTGAATACCATTCCTTTCGCTTGATCGAAATCGCTCTTCACGAAATTGAAATTTTCATCAACGTTGCGAAACCTCAGAACCATGTCCTGTTCTGTTGGTACTAGATGGTTTTTAGAGCCACACAAAGAACATTGGTCATTGAGTTGGCTGGAGGAATTTTGTGACAATGGTGTCAGTGCTACTTATTCAACTCACTAACGCCAACCTCTAGACAAAACATTATGAGTCTGCGAAGGCTTATTACAGTGAATAGATGCGGTTGCTACTGCGTAACCTGTCAAGGACACTGTGACTTTTGATGAGGCAGAATTAATGATAAGGGCCTATGTGAAGGTACAAACAGCTCAGCGAAACAAATAGCAGGCTTCCGAATGACTGGAATATTACCCGCCAAATAGAGTTGTTTTTTATGAGGCTGATTTTGTTGCAGCAGTTCAGAACGCAGCTCAGAGTGATTCTCTGACTGCACCAAGAGAGCCTGACCTTTTAGATAATCACATTTCTGCCCCCATCATGATCCCATCTGCAATTCTGAGAGCTCTGCAGAGTCCTTTTGTATGCACTGTGACAAATTCAAGACAAACTCTTCAGACAGTCAGCCCTAGTAACATATCTCCAGTTCCAGGTGTTAAGCCTAGGGTTACAAACAAGGGGTGTAATGTAGGACGTTCTGCAGTCAATACTTCATTGCCTTTCAAAAAAGATTTGATTAACACTAATCCAAATGACCTGCAACTCTGAGAAAAAAAAAAGCGTCAAAGAAGAGACCAAGACCAAGAGAAGAATCGTCCAGAGACTCGAGCATATCATTTGGATCAAACAGTGTTGATGAGCTTAATGGTGGTCAATGCCAACCAGAGTTATGAAATTAAGTCTGTTGTGATTGTAAATTTTCTAAAGATAGTGTGGATGAATTGTAGATTCAGTTGCATCTCATGGAATGTGGGCCAATAGTGATTGTGCCAGTCCAGAGAGTGCAGTCAACATTTATGATTATTGTAAAACCAAATGATTTGTAAACATGTATTTCTACTTATTGTACACAGTGTTTGCCAATAAAGCCATTTTATACCAACTTCTGTTGTTTTTTTTTTGCTTTATAAAACAGTACTGTATCATATTACTACCCAAGTTTCCAATTCACGGGTAGTGACACTATTTAGAAAATTAAATATTACATAAAACCTATTAGTTCCACAATGTTTAGGTTAATACAGCACATTTTATATTAAACATAGTTAGAAACCGCAATTCGCTTTTTTAGTTACGATCATTGTGGCACCTTGAATGTCCCAAAACAAAAAGGATATCTCATATTCCTACCTCTTCCCCTACTGATCCTCTGCACTCCTTGGTCATATAACCCTTTGCACATTTGTAGCATGTACCACTATTGTCTGGTCCCTGAGTAAGTGGAGATATGACCGAAGTTTAAACAGTCATTGATGCCAAACAAATTGGGAGTATCGTTGGTGATTAAAACATATAAATTATTCACAATACTATTTCACAAATATTACTAACTTATGCTTGAGCCATTTAACTCCCCTATTATTCATGCAATTCCCTCATCGGAGAATGTTCACTGATATCAAAATATTTATGTAGCTAGAATGCAAGAAAAGTACACTTTAAAACTTTATTTTTAAGAAATATTATTTACATTTGTAATTCAGAGATTAAAATTTAGTCCATTGTGAGTTTAATTCAAAGCATGATGAACTTAAACAATTCAGGCTCTTCGAAATTCAGTTTTTATGGCTTGTCCGCTTTAATATGTTTAATGACTTAATTACACTTGATTTATGTGTTACACCCGTAAATAAAGAAATCGTGCATCTTGTCCAATAACCATCTGACCACCCTTTGTTTAGTTACTTCCTTACTGGAACCTAGAACATATGGTTGGAAATGCATTTTAGTTAAATTATGAATATATACATCAACAGTCAAAATCTCATTGAGACAGGATTTGAATCTTCCTTGCCATAACCATCTGATTGAGAGAGACAATGTCCTAGTATGAGGTCTGAATGCAGTCATTCCTAGAATTTTCTTTTGGGGAAAAATTGACCAGTGACAATAGATGAAATAGTCAACGGAAATTTTGATGCGTTATTGTCTTAATAACGGATGACAGAACTATCTATTTACTTTTTTTGCTTTAAAGGAAAATTACTTCACATTAACATTTGTAATGACCAAATGACAACCATGAATTGATTGTTAATGTAATGCAAGATTGTTTCAATGTACGTGGGGAATTAGCTTTCAACATTCACCCACCACTCTGCCATCTCTCAAACATGTGGTTTTACTGACATACAAAGATGCTACCAAACAGCTATTGAAAGGATTTAAATAAGAAGCAAATAAAAGAAACTGGTATGCATAACTAAACCACCTTTATTTATGTCAATTTTTTGTACTATACAAAAGTACTATTTTGTACTTTTGTAATTTTTTTAAGAATAAAATGAACATCTTGGAAAATAATATATGCAACTCACCTTCCAAATTAAAACAAAATATAAATTAAGGTCCTGAGTTATGCTATAAAACTCAAAATTTAATTTCTCAGTAGTTTATTGCTATACAATTCACATTTTACATGTCATTATTTTACATTTTATCATGCATATTCATCACTGGAAATCACAAAAACTTGATATCTTCAACTCAGCATGATGCAACAGTTACACAAGGATATTTATCTTCATAATTGACACCAACAGGTCACACACATAGCAGTGCTTCAGAAACATATCCACGTTTTTGACAGCTACTGTACAAATGCATTTGTATTTAACCTACTATCACGATTTTGGCCCCGGTCATACACATTTACCATTTGGTCCTAATTTTATGTTCATGTAAACAAATTTCTACATGCATGTCATGCCAAAATTGAAACAAATTTAAATAGAGATTTGGTAATCAAATAATTAAGGCTCGAGTTTATGACATAAAATATTAGAAATATGAAGCATTTATGACCTAAAACATATGAAAATATGTCCATAAATATGACTTAAACATTTTTTTAGTTGCATTTTGAAACCTTCAAAATCTTTTAGCTGTTTAAGTAACCATTATATTGAGAATATACTTTTAAAATCTAGCACATTCACAATTACGCTTCTCTTTGGTGCCCTGTGAAGACAGTTCTACCTGCAAAAGTTATTAATAGAAGCAGTTGACCTTGACAAAACCTCACAATAATAAACTAACACTTCTTTTGCATCTGTGCTTTCTAAGTATTCTTTTCTCCTATTTAGCCTACCCTCCAAATTCACATACATATACATTTAAAGGAAAGATAGACAACAATTAGATTCAATAGTTGTAAGAAATTATATTACAATTAGGAGATGTGAAAATCTTTTGAGATGACTGCAAGCAATTATGAGAAAATGGGATCAAAAAGATAAAATATGACAAAAATACAAAATTACTGGGAAAATATAACATAATGTGAAAAATGACAAAAGGGTTAGAAAAAGTCAAAATATGACTGTACATGATATGTGAAAATATCTTAATTTTAGTAATTGCAGATAAAATCATGCTTAACTAATTTTCCATGGAAATAACACAAAGAAAAAATGTGACATATCATAAACATTCGAGTCTAATAATAATGTCTTTAAATGAAAAGACACTGACATTAGGCAAATTATGTACATATTATTCATTTCACAAAGTTTCATAAATGCAGAGAATTTATTATTCATACGCTTTCATAATTGTACATTTTTCAATGAATGGGTTTTTGTCCCATTAAAACAGTGCTTAAAATATTAATGAATAATTTTGACAAATCATTTTTATTCAAGAATCTCTCTCTCTCTCTCTCTCTCTCTCTCTCTCTCTTTCTATATATATATATATATATATATATATATATATATATATATATATATATATATATATATATATATATATATATATATATATATATATATATATATATATATATAATATGCCCTTTCCCTACATGTCTTAATGTTACTATTTCAAGTGTAATTGTGTTTCATTACTTTATCCATTGTCTATGTGTTTAGTCAACAGCTTTTGGGCTGATTAAATTTCTTAATGCACCACTAGAAAGTAGCACTAATGAGGTGTTGGCAATTGGAGGAAGCGAAGTTGCTTACTGTTGCTTTCTTCACCCAGGCAGAAAAAGTTGAAGCAACACCTTTCTTAGCACAAATGCCATTACTCAGCAGCACCCATACCTTTAGCAGTATCTCTGTAGCACCACCCACACAGAGGATCACTCATGACATTTGTGTGGAAGCTATGATTTCTCATGCCTCACTGAGAATTGAACCTGGATCTTTGTGCTTGGAAAATAAGCTACTGGGGTCCTACTCTTCTTTAACATTAAAATGTTTTAGGCCTATTTCATTTGCAGTGATAGATGTCAATTTCTTCTTCTTCTTCTGCAGCTTCTTTCTATACTAATTTTTCTCAATTAATGTAATATCTTAATATTCAAGCTCCAAATATTGTTTGAGTTACTTTTGGATTTTTGTCATATAATTATTGAGATGAATTTGAAGTTAATTTTATGTAAATTATTTTACTTCAAAAATGACTTGATAACAGTTCTAGTTAAAGGATGATAGTGATCAAATGAAATAAAAAGTGAAATGCAAATTTAATAACTTATTTCTCCCAGAGCTCTCTCTCTATTTTATTTTCATTTCTCTACATTAGTATTTTGTTTTCAGCAACTCAGACAATTACACAGTTCTAAAGTTGTTCTAAAGGTTTTTTCCAATCATCAGAAATGAAAAATGAACAACTTTTCTTAAATGAATGGTTTCACCAATGTCTCTGGGAAAAATAACCAAGCAACCAAAGGTTACAGAATAAGAGACTGCTTTCTGTTTCTGATCAGCAAGCTAATAATTTGACACTGATGATTTCTGGTGAATACCTGTGATGAGCTTTAAAAAAAAATTTGTATTAACATTTTGATCATCATTATTGCATTGTTACATTGTTGTTGACCATATTGAATCTTTATGCATTCTTTTAATCAACATATTAATTTTTTTGTAAAAAATATGGTCTTCCAAAAATATCATTTAAGACATTACAACCAGTTACAAGATTTACCATTCTTATACAATATGGATTACAAAAATGAATGAACGAAAATATCGAATTGATTTATGTAAATTTAAAATATGGATTTAATTTAAAAAATAGTATTCTTTGGTGCTAAAGAAACAAAATTTATGCATAAAATTAAAACTTCTTTTTTAAGAGGTAACAAGTTTTCTTCCAATCTATATTATTGTTTCAAAGCCTTAAAAAATAAATCTGTGGGCCTACACATCAAAATTATTGTTTATATTAATTAGAGTCAATTAAAATAAAACATTTGTAGTCAGATTTCTAATTAATCATGCACTAATCTTACAATGTAATATTTTGTAAAATACTTGAGATTAACCAATTATTACTTTTTCCTACAATATATGTTTTCATCAATCCCTTGCAAAATTGTTGAGTGACTTGTGAAGATTTGAAAATTTTCAAAGATTAATAAGTTAATTCATTAAATTAAGCAAATTTTGTTTCAAGAATTATACTGCATTTACCTGAATACAATTTGACTCTGAATATATGCAACCCTCTAATTTTGAAGAGGCCTTCAGAGAATTTTAAATTTTTACTAATTCGATACTATTTAGTGAAAATAAATTGCAAATTTCTGATTGACTAGAAAATTGCCTTGTTGATGAGAATGTTAAGATTACTGCCTGAACCATCATTCTCTTGTACCTTAAATTCATCATAATCAAGGTGTTTGTCATTAATCTCTTCTACACATGTATCAATTTTCTTTCTTTTGGTTCTCCTTTCAAGCTGCAACATCTGATTTAGCCCTTGAAAGTTTTGCATTGAATTTATGTTGTTCTTAGTCTTCATCTGATGCCACCTAAAAAATTCCTTCTGTGTCACCCAATGTTCTATCTGTCCTGCACTTGTTGATGGCTCTATTTCTCTAACAGTTCTTGTACAGTCTTTAACAGAATATACTTGAAATTAGCATCGCTAATGTCAGTAGTGGATCCTGGGGCTGTCCATGGGCCATGCCGCTTAGGCCTAGAGTTTTTGTGTATTACCTTTCTTTATTTGGCAAAATTGATTTAAATATTTATGTTGGAATTATGTATTTGTTAAAAAATAATCTTGTATAGTAACATTTATACACAACAAAATAATACACAATATAACAAGTATGTTTATTATTTAACAAAATCATGATGCCCCCACCCAAATGATCGACTGGATGCCCTGCTCCTCCTGCTTACTGTTCGTGTGTCTGAATTGTAAATTGCAAACTCATACATCTCTACCTCTATTTCGTGAGTAAAGTGGAGATAGCAGTAGGACAGATTTCCAAATTTGGGAAGTTTTTGCTAAGAAAATATTTTTATCATCCTTTTCTGTTGATGTAGAATACATCTGTTTATCAATGTGTTTTTTCATTTCGCTCTTGCAAAATGCAGATTTGCACTCCAAGTGTCCTTGCAACCTCGTTGAACACGCATTGTGTATTTTTAATAACAATAACATTATTTTTAATAACAATCTCTGCATTCATTTTCACATTACATTTACGTGATAAATGCCATTTGTTTAAGATTCTCTCTTACAGCCGATTCAAAATATCCATTGCAATTGCCCGCAAATTCACGGTGGATGGCAGAATGTGAGTGCGAATACAGTATGTACTGGATTTGTTCTTGCAGGAATATTTTGGAAATAAAATGACATCTAACACTTAGTTCGAATGAACATTAATAAAATAATCTTGTTTCCATATTAATGAATTTTATATAAATAAATGAGTAATATATTCACCAAATTAAAACATGCCAATTGTATGAAATAAACGATTACATTTCAATAACAAAACGCCCACTTCTTCTCAGAACCATTATTGTTCATACACAAATAACTGATAATAAAAATACTCTGGAAAATAGTTATAAAACAACAATGATCTAATATTTTGTGTAATACCCTTTGCCTTGATAATGGCATGGCTTCTTCACTGCAATGAACTAATCACATTCTGGCAAACTCTGACTAATTTCTTTCTACTCTAGTAAAACAATTTTCTTTAAGTCTTCTTTTGCCAAAATTTTATATTCTCTTATTTTTGATTTCAATAAGACCCACAGATGTTCGATTGCATTCAAATCAGGTAATTGTGGAGGAGTGCAACTGTTTTGGCACGTTCCAAATTAGCCATTCCTTGTAATTGCTGCCATATGTTTGCTGTCTTTATATGTCTTGTTGAAAGACATAAATAGATGGCATTTTCAATTTTTCTACCCGTTGTTTGACATTTATTCTTAAATATTATTGGAAACTGACTTGGCATTGAAACTACATTTTATCGATGGCATTATGGACTTTGATGACAACACCAAAGCATGATTGAGCCCTCCACGCTTTTACAATTCACGAGTATGATCCACATGATTGTCTGTATTGGCTTTTCTCCACACCCTACAGACACCATCAGATCCATAAAGATTAATTTTGATCTCAGACAAAGAACGGAATTTCAGAATTCCTGATCTTTATTCAGATGCTCTTTTGCAAACTTAAGTCTCAACGCAGTTCTTCTTACTCATAAATGGCCTCTTCCAAGCAATTCTTCCATGGCATCCATGGCTATAAAACATTCGCGGAGGGTGGAATGATTTACATCTTTCCTGTATTTCGTTTCACCAAATGCGAAATTTTTGGTACCTTTTAATTTAGGTTTGCCTTAATTTCTCTTACAACAAGGCACGCTTCATCACATCCAGTCTTGTCTTCTTACTTTTTCTTAGTAAATTCTCATTGAACCATTGTATTTAAATTTGTTAGTAATATATTGCACAGTTGAATGATTTTTGTTGACTATTTGTCCTATCTTTGTAATGATTGCCTTTAAGGGAAGATTAATAATTAAAATGTCTTTCACACAAGAACTGAGCTCTTTCTGCTTATTCATGTTCTAAGCAGATGAAGCGTAAAGCACTCAAGGTCAGTTTGATCACAGGATCACTTTGCAACCTCGACTCATTACTAACTCAATATTAGTTTGAAAATCATTTTATACTTTGGTTTTTTACTACGTGACTCAATCATATGAACGAAATGGTACATCAATTTAGCGCCTACTAGTTGTACATTTTCTATGCCTGATATAGCAAAAATAATTTAGCATTTTAGACACATCATTATCTTTCTTGTACACCCAGGAAGCAAATTAATTAAAAAAAATATAAAGAATAAAAATTAGTATGAATTAAAATGAATATCAGGGGTACGAACAAAAATGGTATATACTCACCGGGTGATCGGTTTGAAACACAACCCTGCTATTCATGGTTTGGAGGGAAAGCGAAAGAATTCTATCACTGCTTCTGGGACAGCTCTTGACTGCATTTCATGATAAAACCATTCAGTTCCCACCGACTCCTGAGGTGAACTTACGATGACTGCATAGAATAACGCAGATTTATGGTGGAGTATCCAACCCTGTCTTTCAAGGAGTGACAGGCAGGGCTCAGAGAAAATTATTCTGAGTCTGTTCTTAACAAGAGTACCATTTGGGATGTTATTTCAACTTCCTCAAAACATCATTAAGAGAGTTTGAGCAGCAATGAAATCTTTTGTACAGAAGAGCGCAATGTGTCATAAATTGAAAATTGAACTGCGATTCAAAGTATTCATGAAGTAGTGTAATTGGCTACTGACGATTTGTTAGCGAGAGGAATTTCAAAACTTTTATCCTTAAGGTGAGATAAATGGGATGAAAAGCAAAGCTGTATCACTAACCAGTTACTTATCTTGCACTGACTATTTAACCAGTGATTATTATGCACTGACTGCTGAGGTTGCTTTTCAATACTATTTTATTTTAAAAGTTACATTATTTCAATAATAATGATGATGATGAGGATAATAATAATAATAATAATAAAAATTAATAATAATAATAATAATAATAATAATAATAATAATAATAATAATGATAATGAAAATGATAATGGTACTGATACTGATACTGATGATAATGATGATGATGATGATGATGATGATGATAATCCCTCGCTGGAGCTGCCAATGATTAGAGTTGAAAATGTTATGAATAGAAGTACATTAGTTTCAATATTGAAACTATATGAGTTTGAAATCACTATGTACACCAGACTCAAAGCTTTTGCCTGCTGTATAAAGTATTTACATTTCACCTAAAGCCCCTTGTAGTATTGACAGTAGAGTATATTAAATTATTTTCTCTGGAAAATAATGACAAATTATTTTAAATATAAACATTGAGTAGTCATATTAGTAAAATTTTTATTGGTACTATAAATGCTCAACTCTTCAGGAAATCATTCTGAACACTATTTTAAGTAAGTCTTACTTTTAATAAATTTATTTAATATGACTTAAAATAAAAAGAATAATTACTGAAATTCATATGATAGTCATCTCACAAATCAATTTAAATACTCATATCAAACAAAATATAAAATAGCAAATGCAATGAAAGGCACAATTTTCAAAAGTATACAAGAACATACCCCATTCATTTCAATTCATTCATTATTTGTAAAATTATTTCTGCTGAAAATAATGAAATAAACATTTCAGACTATTACAGACTATTTCAAATTCCATAAAACAATTAGTCATTAGAACACATGATATCTTGTAATTGTTTTGAGGCTCAGTCCAAGAAGATGTCTTTGTCATAAATTTGAAGTATACCTATACAATTAGAATTAAAGAATAAATGTTAATGATAGATTATTGTGTATTTGTAAATATTCTTCATAAGATATTGAAATTGACTAAGTGAAAGTAATTCCATTTATATACACAGCATATCTCATTAACTGCACTGTAGGTAACTTGCATTATGTTTCATAGGTCTCTATTTACAGCAAAGATTTACTGAAATAGTTTTCTTTGACTACAATAGATAATGACACACATAATGACCACAGGATCAGTAGTTCAGCACAGTTGTCAAGCACAAAAGTTTGAGGCTTATCATTTGCTTCAAATTTATAGACTTGAGTAGTGGTTATAGAGGAGCTTATGGTTGGAGCTTAGTGATGGAAAGAGAACAAAGATATTTTTTCTCCTTATTTTATATTTAAAGAACAATGTGAAAATATCTTATTAAAATTGATACTGCAATAATGTAAGATGAACAGTACTTTTTCAGACTCTTGGGGTCTCAAAATGTTCAAGGGTTGAATATCGATTGGACATTACTGAGTCAAGATTTGATCTTACCAAATTTTGCAATTTGCAATGGGCCACTACTGGAACAAAGTTGAGGTTTGAAAATAAATAAAAAATTCAAATAAAAATGGCCTATGTTTAGGCAAAGAATTATATTACAGAAAGAGGTATGCTAATTGCCCATTGACTTTACATAACAAATTTACTATTATAGCCAAGGATTTTCAGAAAACTACAGAAATGTTCTTAATTGTGGCAACTTCTGGTTCTTTTATGCTCACACAGGATTGTCCAGGGAAATAAACTTATGGTGGTTAATTTGAAATCGTCATTACATTTTTATTTATTTTAAAAGAAAGAATATTTTCATATCCAATTAACTCAGAGTTTGTGGGAAATTACTCATTCCCAAATGCACTGAATTCAGTGGTGGAAAGCCATTTCATTTACTCTTATGAATTTTCAAAAAATTATAGATATGTATTTTTTCTCATGCTTGGTTGGTTTTTCAAGGGCTAGCTGAAGTGTTAGAAGGATAGAAGTTGCAATATTATAACATTATGTAACTAAAGGCATGCAAACAGAAGGCAGAGGAACTCTAAAATTTTGATAGGGCCCCATAACCTTACATAATAAATATTTTATTTTCAGAAATATGTTCAATTTCTGATTCTCTCTTTATTTAACCGGATGATCTGGTGATTTCTTGTTAAAGGACAATTAGGGAAGAAAGAAGAACAATGTAGGTAGTGTAAAATATGATACATTGCATTTAGAATACACTAGTAGTTGTAAATGAATTTATAAAATACATGTCAACAACATTTTTAAATAGTGTGAAAGTATTTGTTTTGAAGATAAAGTAAAAACAAACAAACAGAAACAAACAAAAAAGGTAATTCTTTTCATGTAAATATGGTTATAAAAAAGTTGTTTTTGCTCTGATATTATTCTATCATGCCTTGTAATGTGGGACTCCTGAGCCTTTCCAGGTATAGAGAACTTTTGCCAGTTTTCCAGAGCAAACTGCATAAATTTGAGAAAAGCATAAAAATAAAAAAATACTCCCAAAACAAATCAGTGCCAAAAACCCATCGAATTTCCTTCATCCTGAAGCAAAATATATCAGTCACACTTAGAGAGAACCAAGTTACAGAATCATGGTGACTAGTGAAGTATTTCATTATTATAAGTATTGTAGCAGAAGTGAGTGCCCACAATGTGAATTTTCTGAAAAAGAAAGTTATTTATATTTTAGTCCTTCATTAAAAAATTGTCTGTGTGATACACTTTCAATTTCATTCCTTCTGCACCTTTTCTGCATGCATGAGACACATTATTTGAAACACACTTAATTGAAAATTATCTCATTAAAATATCACAAGATAATAGGATTCAATTTTAACTTATTTTAATCATCAAATGTTCAGAGACAAGTTGTCTATGGTTCAATGGGATTCACTTGATGAATTATGCAAATTATTTTATTAATTACAGATGCTTGCAGATAAGCATGAGCTAAAATATTTGTGTGAACTAACATTTGCAAGAGAAATGTTTGCATTCTTGTGGAAATCATGCTAAAGCTGAAGAAGAAGAAGAAGAAGAAGAAGAAAAGAGGAAGAAGAATAGGAAGAGGGGGGGAAGAGGAAGAGGAGGAGGAGGAGGAGGAGGAGGAAGAAGAAGAAGAAGAAGAAGAAGAGGAGGAGGAAGAAGAGAGAAGAAGAAAAAGAAGAAGAAGAAGAGGAGGAGGAGGAGGACAAAGAAGAAGAAGAAGAAGAAGAAGAAGAAGAAGAAGAAGAGGAAAAAGAAGAGGAAGAAGAATAGGAAGAGGGGGGAGGAAGAGGAAGAGGAGGAGGAGGAGGAGGAGGAGGAGAAGAAGAAGAAGAAGAAGAAGAAGAAGAAGAAGAGGAGGAGGAGGAAGAAGAAGAAGAAGAAGAAGAAGAGGAGGAGGAAGAGGAGGACGAAGAAGAAGAAGAAGAAGAAGAAGATAATAGCCTAAGCCTATGGATGCAGTAGGAGATATTGTTTAATATTAAGCTAAACTGATATTGCTCATACACACTTTAGAGACAATTTGGAAAATAAGGTATTGGATTACTTGTTGAAATGAATGTGAACAGCATATGGAATGATGACGACAAGGGCAGTCAAAATTTATCGAATCGAAATGTCCTACTTCTAACATAACTGCCTAGAGAAAATCTTTATTCGAATCCATACCATCGACGAAAAGCGTAAATTTGGGAATTGTTGGAATTGACGGAGCACCTCTAGATAGAAGCGAGCACAATAATGAAGTATTAGCCAATTATGTCTCCCTGTCCGGAGTTCAGGATCTATTGCACGTTTCCGGATCGAATCATCAGCAGCTCCTCGACTCGGCCAATGATGTTTTGATGAGATTCAGGCTGTGAATTCGAAAGTTGGATACACAAAACACATATTACGGGTATCTGTCTGAGTGCAATGTTTGAACAGGTCGTGGTGATATCACACATTTCTGTGATGTAAATAAAATGGATATAGACATGCCTCAGATTGTGTGTATACCACGGCTAGAGGTCAAAATATGGCTAACGTTAGGGTGCCCAGTTAAATCGCATTAGCCAGACTGCGAGGATAAAGCTGTGCGAATGACAAACGGATCATTCCGGACTTCAATCGACTGATGCTGACATCAGCCCTGGGCGCTAGCTAAAGTAAGGTAATTATTCGGGTGTGGGGAGCTTTGTGATTCGCAAGAAGTATTTTGTCATAAAATACGTTGGGAATAGTACGTTTACAGACTCAGAATTGTTTTATTTAAATTGTGAAGCCGATGTCCGAGATTAATCACCAACTTAAATGCATAGAGGACGTCTACTAAGATTTAATAGTTAAGTTAGATTCGTTGGTATCAAATAAATAGACATTTTCAGCTCACGTAGTTGCACTCGAAACTATACAGCTTCTCTCTCACTAGCTGTCAAAACTTTCACCAGAAGTCTGGTTTTGTTCATCATATGATATCTACAATCCTCCTAACGTAGCCAACTAGTACGGCATTGTCTTCGTAATGTCAATATCGTCTGGCTAAAGTACGCATTATGCTTCAAAGCTGTTCCTACTTCGAATTTTAACCACTTATTTTGGATAATTTAACATTAAGTGGCTAATCCGGAAATGAGACAGATTCGTACATTATCTGTAACCAGGTATACAGATATACGCTATACAGGTATCCTGTATACTTCGTGTCCCAACGCATTCGTCTACAAGTCTTATCCGTATTGTAGAGTCGACTCCTTCGTCAGGAGATTGGTAAATGAAACCAAAGAACGAGTGGGGTGGGGGATTACATTATCCTTTGTATACGATAATTTTAACTGTAGTTAAAATGAGAATGCGCATTTTAATTAATTAAAAAAGTATTTGGGCACAAAAGACATTGAACAGGGTCAGGATGCTTGTATATTAATTGAATTAATAGTAGGTCGAAGGTCGGTGCCTTGGTACCAGTTACATATGTACCGATGCGTCAAATGTCAAGTTAAAAGCTTTCGGCAAAGAGTATTTTAGAATAAAGTACATTAGAAGTTGATTGATCAGACTGAAGGATGCTTAATCCACGGAATCGCGAAGGCCGAAACAGGAGCCTGTCGTAAATGGGACTCGCGTAGCGAAGCGTCAATGAGCCTTCATAGTTTGAGGTTATAAATACTTTGCCATTCTGCTCTGCAGGCCATGTTGTCTGTCGTTCGTAATGTTCTCGAAAGTGAGCCGATTCTTCTAGTTTGTTACGATAAGAGAATCCATACACTTTACTATTTGCTTCATGATATTTTTTACTTGGGGAAATTCTGAGTAATACTGTATTTTGATAAGTAAATTCAGAGTTATTATGTTGACCCTTACGTAATTGTTGATAATAAAGAGGAACACGTCCGCACTGACTCACCTTCTTTTTATTTATTCCTAAGATAAAATGGTAAATTTAAAGAAAATTAAACTGATATTTAATTTTATTTGATTTAATTCATTTCGACAAAGAACAGTAAAAACTGGTGCGACGTCTGGGAAGAAGTATAATCTCTTTATATACAGTACTCTCATTTTAATTATATCAAAAGGTAGATATCATTAATAGTTTTGTAAAACTATGATTAGATATCGTCTACCTACATTTGAGGTATTTTTCATAGATTTATATTGGTAGTCGTTTTCGCAATGTTAGACGTAATATTAGGATGTCAGAGAAAATATTCAATGAATTAAGTATAAATTCTACAGCGAGACGCCAACAGGTCACCCAATGTAGTGTACTTAACTCCCCGTCCTAAATAACAATAAACACTGAAATGCCGATCCAGGGTTCCCAGTATTGCGGTTTCGCCATTTTGGCGCTTTTCGAAAGCACTGGCGGAAATAAAACTTAAATTGTCAGGTGGCAGATTATTATGCGATAATAGTATGGGTTTCAGAATTGTCACACAAAGATGCAAATAGGTCGAAAATTCAGGCATTCGAAGATTAAAATTACAATAAACAAAACTAACATTTTATGATGAGGTTATAAAATGTCACTGAAACATGTTCTCTATCCCCTCAAATGGGATAGAACGAAAAAGTTGAAGGAATGAAATGCATAGAGATTTGTGTCCAAATATCTCTAGTAATTTTGTCGTTGAAAACTTTACCATTGCATGCGTTTTCTTTAGTGACTCTAGCGTAAAATGAATTTAATTGGGCATCGGCTTAAGGCTTACACACATATTTAGTAATTGTTCAATTTCTTAACTTCGATCCTTATCACTTCTTTGTATTCAGTCATAGAGGATCGAGTCTACGCAGTTTGCAAGCGTTTATATAGCGTATTTTTCACAAATTGTAAAAATTTTTTACATTTATGTTTTACAATGCCAAAAGATGATAGTAGAAAACTTTGAAAAATTAAGAGGAATTTTGGGAAAAGGTAATTAACCATTAAAAATAATGTGTTTTTTTATAAAATAAACAACCAAGTATTAAGTTGTTTGATCGTTAGAAAAAATAAGCTGACTTTTCTAAGAAATTAAGTACAGGATTGAAAATTTAAAATTTTCTTTTTTTCTACATAAATCTGAAATTTTACAAAAATATTTTTTAAAGGGGGGTTTTTTAAAGGGGAAAGTCAAGGAATGAAGAAAGCAAGGGTTCTTTTTGTTCAGTTTGTAAAAAAGAAGAAGTCACAAAAGGGGCTTTTAGGATCGGAAAAACCGCAAAAAATACGAAGAATATGAGAATTTGAATCCTTCCAAGACAAAGTCACGACTTTTTTTGGCCCCTCAATTTCGCTGAAAAAAAAAGAGATATGCGTTTAACACTTATACGCAATGCACAACCATTGTGGAATCACTTTTTGATGCCCTTTAAACATTGGGGGGAATTGGTTTGAAAAAAAAATTAAAGAAACACAAGCATGTTTACTTAAAGATCTGGTTGAAGATGTGGGAGTAGTATACCCACTTTTAGTTGGAACCACGGGGTTTTCAGTAAAATATATGAGTGTCTGATTAAATATTTTAGTGAAACACGGTGTTTACTTTAAAAAACTTTTTAGGTAATTCAAATATTATTTTCAAAATTTAAAACTTATGTTTATTGTCATAAAATATATACCCAATGCAATAATTTTTTTTTTTGTAGGCTTGATTACTTTGGAAAGAGCTAAAGGAAAACACTACATGAAGATGACTGAATTTTTAAGCACCGTGGGGTTAAATACTCCAACATGATCGGTTTTTTAAAAAGATGGGCCCCAATTTGTGCGGAAAAAACCCTTTTATATTTTTGAAAGAAGAAAACCCCGACTTGATATTAGTCCGATGTGTTTGTTTCTCTCGAAAATGCTGTTCTGTCAAAAGAAATGCCTTTGAATGTTGAATTTTGTGCCGAGAAATTTTTGATTGTTATTCTAGTTCATTAGAAAATGGAATATCGTCGTTTTTT